>CH001360.1:26850-39317 GCA_000149265.1 Ciona savignyi | reverse complement strand
GGTTAACGCGACCGATAAATATACCGACTTCCATACAAAAATGGTCCTAGCGACGAAGCCATCATGGTTTCGAAACTTTGCTCGGCTAAATAAGAAAAAAACTCTTAAATGTTGTACGGTCGTGTGGCCGAATGGTTAACGCGACCGATACATATACCGACTTCCATACAAAAATGGTCCTAGCGACGAAGCCATCATGGTTTCGAAACTTTGCTCGGCTAAATAAGAAAAAAAACTCTTAAATGATGTACGGTCTTGTGGCTGAATGATTAACCCAAGCGATTCATATATCAATTTCTACCTAATAAGGTTTTCGGAACGAGCTGATCACGGGTTAAAAAATTATCCCGATAACAAAAATAACGAATATAGTGTAAGGTCGTGTGGCAACATGTTAACACCACGATACATGTACAGAATTTTATGCAAAAACGATCTTAGCAACGAACCCATCATGGGTTCGGTAAAAACACGAATTTATCCAGACTCAATAATATACAGCATTTTTGGGGAAATGTTGCCAAAGGCATTATTGCTTATAAATGAAGTTCTATCAACTGTAAATGCTTGCATTGAAACATCGCGAACATGGAAAACACACAAATCAAATGCAACTTTAAGCTACAGTTCCCTACAGTTTGTAATATTTATTTTTTACCGGCACAGGTGCATTAATAGAAGAAGACGATTCCACCATTTCCTCCAAACTCCCTTCTAAACCGCCGATTCCGCCGAAGCCAGCAAGCCTTCGCGTCTCCGCCGAACAATCCACCATTATGACGTACGACAATTTACACGGCGTAGTTGCCAATGGCAACGAGCAAACAGCCGGATATGACATTTTCGACGATTTGTGTTGACGTCAGACGATTTGTGTTGACGTAATCAGATGTCACTACCAAAATGAGACGCGTGCGAAGGCAACGCTAAAGGGAGAGAAAGCGGGAAGGCGGGAAGAAGGAAAACTGCTCACCAAAACTATGAAAATTAATTTAAACCCTTCCCTAAACACTAATCTCAACCCCAGAACTAACCCTAAATGTAACCCCATGTTTAAAACTAACACTAATGTCATAATCTTTATTTTAGTGTGCAGTTTCCCTCCTTCCCTCCCTTCCGCTTTCCCTCCTTTCAGTTCCCCCGCGCGTATCATTTACCTAATATTTTGTTCAACTTCCCACCATTTTAGTACCATTTTGTGTTACTTCTAACGGCGATAAACAAACCGTGCTAACTTTCCAGACATTTTATGGCGTTTAATGACACCTGTTAGGGTTCTCTTAATGCAGATTTGTGCAATTTCATCCAAACTTACTTTTTGATTAAATTATAAATTATTTTAAAAAAGGAAATTATTCTTATTATTAGGCTACTATCTTTTTTCAGTTTGTCATTTTTTTGTCATCATTTAGAAGTTTTGTAATACGATTATCCTTTTCTTTGTAATGCAAATTTAGGCCATTTTAACAAAACTTTTTCAATTAGAAAATTAGGTAAATTATTCTTAATAATAGGCTACTATCTTTTTTTCAGTTGGTCATTTTTTTATCCGTATATACATTTAGAAGTTTTGTGTAATGCTATTATCCTTTTTTTTGTAATGCAGATTTGTGCCATTTTAACAAAAAATACTTTTTTAATTAGAAAATTAAGTAAATTATTCTTAATGATGGACTACTATATTTTTTTAGTTTGTCATTTTTTTATCTGTATACATTTAGAAGTTTTGTGTAATGCTATTATCCTTTTCTTTGCAATGCAGATTTATGCCATTTTAACAAAAAATACTTTTTTAATTAGAAAATTAAGTAAATTATTCTTAATGATAGGCTACTATCTTTTTTCAGTTTGTCATTTTTTTATCCGTATACATTTAGAAGTTTTGTGTCACGATTATCCTTTTCCCTGTAATGCAGATTTGTGCCATTTTAACAAAAAATACCTTTTTAATTAGAAAATTAGGTAAATTATTCTTATTAATAGGCTACTATCTTTTTTTCAGTTTGTCATTTTTTTATCCGTATACATTTAGAAGTTTTGTGTAATGCTATTATCCTTTTCTTTGCAATGCAGATTTATGCTATTTTTACAAAACTTTTTTAATTAGAAAATTAGGTAAATTATTCTTAATAATAGACTACTATCTTTTTTTCAGTTTGTCATTTTTTATCCGTATACATTTAGAAATTCTGTGCAATACGATAACATTAATGTCATACCATCACAATCATTTCATATTTCGATTGTATACCGTGATCACGTGTCAAAAAAAGTAATATAGCCGTTACCTCTTTATGTACATTCACTGCATGAAATAGACCCTTCCGCCTTTATTGGGGAAAAACTAAAAGGAGGGAAAGCGGGAAGACGGAAACTGCCTACTAAAATGAATATTATGACATTAGAGTTAGTTTAAAAAATGGGGTTAGAGTTAGGGTTAGTTCTGGTTTTAAGATAGTGTTTAGGAAAGGGTTAAAATTAATTTTCATACTTTTGGTAAGCAGTTTCCCTCCTTCCCGCTTTCCCTCCCTTTACCGATGCCCCCTTTTTCGCCCAGTTGCAGACACGCTAGCTGTCATGTGCAATATTTTCGCGCAAATAAATTTCCCGCGGCTCGATCTAATAACGCGCGTTTATCGCATCTTCACCCGTCATTTGCCCTCAAATCCTGGATGCCAAACACACAATAATGTAGTATATTATGATTTTCCAGATTTAATGCGTCTTGGGGTCGAACACCTGCGCGAGTTCTGGTATACCCGATGTGGTCGGCTCAAAGTGGGCTATATATGTCCGTCGTTCTGTTAATCGCGTGTTTGGGTTTGGCACAAAGCCAGAGCCATCTGAGGGAGAAACTCGAAATTTTCAAATCGCCTTCGTGGAAATTTCAGTTGCTTATTAGTTTTTGCTATTTTTTATACGTTGCTTCAAACAATTTAAGTATTTATACAACCACTATTAATAACCCCTTTTACGTTGCTTCAGTTTTGTGATATTAATGTTATAATGTCTTATATTACAATAAACAATAATTAATACAATAGTTTTTGGGGGGTATAGCATTAATATTTTAGTTGTCAAAAATCGACAACATTTAATTAAACAAGTTAAGCTTGGCTTAATCTCTATTTTCTTTGATATTTCCCATACATTTTTAATAATTCACATGATTATCTTGGCGATCTTAGAGCGCATGAATGCTAATCAGTATTCTAATAATACACCACATTTTTGCCAGATGCTTGTCTAAGGAAATGCCACAATGATGTATATGACGTCACAGTGACGTTTAAGGGTCTATAAAACCGGCTACTTACCAAAGCTATAGGTCATTCATACTACAATTCAAGGATGAATGGTGGACTAACCTGTTCGTCATGCATAGAATATTTTTAATTGCCTATGTCTCATGGGTAATAAGAATATCGAATAAGTTTCTCGCACAGTCAGAATACAACAAGAAAATCGTTTTTACCTCGTTGCATAAGATCGGTTACCTTAATAAACCGAAACTTTAAAACTATTTTCTAAACGCAACTTAAAGTACCTTATGTGGCGCCGAGTGTTGTAAGTTTTTTTAATTTAAAAATATTTCTTTTTTTTCGAGTATAACAGTCTAGAGTTTACTGTAAAATATAGACTAAATTAAAGGAGAAAAGGCGTGGTTTAATTTATATGCAACCTTAGGGGATATTTACCCATGCGTCTTTTAAATTTAGATTTAAAGAAGCGCCCTACAAAACTACTGTACAAAAAGAAACTAAATTAAAGGAGTAAGAACGTGGTCTAGTTTGTATGCAACATTAGGGGATATTTACCCATGCGTCTTTAAATTTAGATTAAAGAAAATGCCTAAAAAAACTAGACAGTACTGGTTTTCGAGCCAGCGGTTATTAAATATTAATGGCGACGAGTTTTCTTAAGATGGACACCCCTTGTCAAGATCGTGCAGATGCTCCCGTACGGAAATAACTTTTAAAACAAATGTAGAATACTGCGGGGACGACGTCGTATCGCCATCCACTTGGTTGGATTCAGTTTTGAACAAAATTCAGCGTCGGAGGACGTTTGATTCAATACTAAATAAGCTTACTTTGTAAAACCGGAAAATCTGTAATACCGTTATGAATTATGTCCATTTGCGTATTGAAAAATAACGATTTCATAATTAATTGTTACATTCTTAGGGCAAGCTTAGTTGGTTATATTCTTATTATCATTCTTATGTCTTTGAAGATTAGCCTGCGCCAAATTAGGCCTTTGTTCTTCACTGGTTAATCTAATATGTAATCAGCTGGTAATACGTAAGGAAAATTAATTGCATGCATTAATTTTTAAAAACCGATATACCAGATAAATTAACTATCAAACAATCGGCTTTTACATAACCCTTTGCCCAATGGTCAGTGCGGTGAAATTCTTTTAGATATTAGAGCCTAATCCTTGAAATAATGCTAATCTATATACATAGAATATCGCGAATTTTTCTCAATAGAAAGTATTGCTTTCTAATTACGATCCGAACGTACACGGATTATAGCGATTGATTTTTGACACCGGAAAAAAAGAAAAGAAATCGGAAAATAATCTGGGAAATAAATATATAGGACGACTTGCCGTGCAGGCAGCATTTTAACTGATAGTTGGTTCAAAACGTCTGGAACAGTTGTTTTTCTTAAGGAGTAATGTATCTAGGTTGATATTTAATGTGCAATTTAAGGTAACATAATACACTCCTATTTTACTTTTTACGTGAAAAGCAAAATAATTCAATGAAGTTCAACAGAGAAATTTCAGTCTAGCATTGGTTTAGTTTTTTACCTAAATAAATAAAATTCATTTAGGTTTGGTTCAGTACATCATATGACACCCCAATTTTGTAGTTTTATATTGTTAAATGATCATTTTTTTATTTTAGAAAAAATATTATCTGCTCTTAAATTAAAATGAATACATCATTATGTTCCGCCTTGTTGGTTGTCGCCATAGCGTTGAATCGTGTGGAAAGTGCAGCTTTGGTTGGTGGAGCTACGAAGCGAGATGTTCACAGGGATACCAATGATAACCATGTAAGTATAAAGCCATTATAAAGACGATTGTTTTTACTATTTTCATGTCCAAGTTTCATTAACATTGAAACAATCTTCGATTTTTAATAAAATATCGTTTGTAAATCGGTCGCGTTAACCATTCGACCAATGGACAGTTTCTCAATCACATTTTGGTAGTTTTTCTGACTATTTTCTGGCCCAAGTTTTCATGCCATACGATTGGCTCGTCAATCTGTTTACTTTTTATTATCGAAGTCCCTATATGAATCGGTCGTGTTGACCATTATGCCACATGACTACTTTTTGGGTACAGTCGAATGATGCGTATAATTCTACAAAGGGTTCATACTAGCACTTTACATGTTGTTATGTTTTAGGAATATCCGGTAGAATTGCCAGATTCTCCTTCTCAAGCCGATGTGGTCGTTTTATCGGGACCAGCGCTTTGGAGTGGCCGTAACTTCATTGATCCACTGTACGAAAACGCATATGCTTCTGACGACTCAAAAACTTTGAGCAACAGCAACCCAGATGCCGACATTGAATATGAAAACCTCTTAAAAGAAATGGACATTTTAAAAAACGAGGTTGCAAATCGAGATGCGGGCCAAGAAAACTCGGAGTCTAATTTTATGAAAAAAGAGTCGTCGCATCCGACCTATTTTGTAAAGAAAAGTGGAAACCCTTATTTTGTCAAAAAGTGGATTGCTACAAATGTCCAAAGTCGCCATGTTTGTCCGTGCGCGAGAAAGCGCAGCATCACAGATGAACAGCCACCCCGAAAAATCCCGCTCTCTGAGTTAATTAGCACCCTCGCATCCGAGAACGAAGACCAAGGTCCGTATCTTCCGAAGAAGACGGCTGGAGGTGTTTGGTCGATCGACACGCCGGCCTGGCTCGCGTCACAACGTCGCCAGATGCAGAAATCACGTCACCTGCTACATGCTCTACGATTTAACGAAGCCTGTCTCAATTTGTGCGGCAAATAAATTGAACAGACCGATATCAGTTCGTGCTTGGCGGCCAATGTTTTGCAACTGTTAGTATTTCACTGCTGCATGTGCTTTAATCACACGCTGGCGCTATATTGCTTAGTTTTTGTCGTGCTCTGTGTGTGTGGTTACAAGCGCCGTGTTCTGCTAAATGGTGGAAGTCATCAAAGTTAACAAGTCGATGATAAAGTATACTTTTTGTGTTGTCCGGTGCAAAACTTGAATTTCAAATACAAAAAATTCAAAAATCTATATTTATATTTCGTTAGTGGCCAAGCGATAGGACGATCCGTTAGAATCTAGTTTCGTGTTAGTGATTTTTACTGTGATTACAAATGTGAATAAACAATGCTACGAATATTCTACCCGTATGACATGCTGTACGAGGTTTAACTATTTATAGATAGGATATTCATGTTTATCCGCATGGATGGGAAAACCATGTGGGTTAACACACGAGAAATCTTAAGATAACCTCGCGCCCACCGTCGGGTTACCGGTTGTTTTTACAGGATATGTTTTAGCAAACAGGAACGATCGGTTCATATACTGGTTACATAATATCAACTGCTGGTAAGCCTTATACAAATTGCATATCGTTTGTTGCTGCTAGTCAAAACTAATTAGTCCATATGTCTTAATATTTATGCTGATATAAAAAGAAACAACGAAAGAAAATGAACTAATATCTTACATTGTCTAGATTAAAACAGCTTTTTTGTTTACACATTTTTTTTCTGTTAGTAAAAGGCGTTTTAAGTAGACGCATCACTGGCAGGATTTCCCGAGAAAATGGTTCAATATGGGGGGTGTGCCTGCATATTTTCGCTTTTCATTGAAATTGCATATTCATTTATGCCGATTTGAGAGGCGATTCGCTTCATTTAAGTGGTTAACGTGTCATATAAATAGTAGGTGAGTTAACTAGGTAAATTAGGTTAATGCGAGTCATATTGTGTATAATGCTGATCAAATTCGCTTTGTAAAGCAAATTAAAGGAACATGTTAGCAACCAATGCTTCTTTAAGTTTAGTGCCGCATTAGATGAAGTGCCAATGGCAGTAATAACAGAAACTCATTCCAACTTCTTGCAAGCCATGTACATAAATTGGCTTCACCATTTAATCAAGATCAGATGCTTAGTTATGGATATGATCTGTAAAGCAACATTGTAATTATGATTAAGTTAAAACAAATCCTGTCAGTCAAATAGACCATTGCAACTCTGGCAGAAAAATCAGATCAAAAACGCAGCTTCGATGGCGCGCGAGGTCGTGCGACCATAGAGTACTAATATATTAGTACTCTATGGTGCGACGTAGAAATATCGCAGAACTTGAGATGAAGAAATAAAAACAAAAGTAGTTTTAGACAAATTATACAAACTAATTAGTAGAATAAAAAAATTAAATTTTTAACTTGATTACAACAATTGCTTATGTAAAACTAAAAAGTTGTAAAAACCACCGTTATTACTGAAATTACTAATCCGGCGCTCGCTGTCGAAGCTTGCGTTTTTCTATACGATTATTCTGCCAGAATTACCGTGATTCAAACAACTGTAATTTAGTATGCAGATATGTTGTACTAAAGTGAACATGTTTTTCGACGAGAAATACGTCATGCATGCAGCGTGCAGCATGTTCCTTCGGAAATAAACCATTCGTAAAACATGTTATTTGTATATATTCGTATTTCTTAAATGCTGAACCGTGGTAAAGTCGTACTATCCATTTTACATTTAATTAGACGGAAACATCACGTGTGTTTATTCCCACCAGATGTACTGATAGCAACTTTAACTGAATAACGACGGGTTTCTGGAGATAATTCATCATGGCTGTATCACAAAATGCAACAAACGTTCTACAGGCAGTTACAAATTTATACCACAACCCCAATCCTGCTGAAAAAGAGAAAGCTTCAAAGTGGCTTGGAGAGTTTCAACGTTCGGTAAATAACCTCGTTTTGTTGGGGGTATCACTAATCTGCGGGACAGCAGGGCGGGACAACTTGTTATTCTGCAGAACAGTAGGAAGAGGGGCATAGGTGTGTTTTTGTCATTACCACAAGTCCCTATTGGAAAGTTCGTTTTCTGTGCGCCGGATTTTTGCGCCAACATTTTTTAACCTAAATTTTGCGCCACGCCAGTAATACTTATTTGCGCCACCACAAACAAAGTTGCATCATTTTCAATTAAAACTTTAAAATATAAAGCTTAAAGTATCAAAAATACTGACATAAATGAAAGGAAGTGTAATCACGCTACGCCAGCATGATTGTTGCAGTTTTCTGCGCCAATACCCGAAAAAGTAGTCCGTGCGCCACGTCAGATATATCCGGCGCATCATACGAACTTTCCAGTAGGGCCACAAGTGAAACGGGGTAAGGGACAAAGGTTATATAATAAAGGGGCGGGCTATATCATGATATACCCTTAACCCATCCCACTCATGTCAGCGACGAAAATACTTCTTCCTGATCAAGATACAACTCATCCCGTTTGTGTTATAACAGTCCCGATTTAGTTAATGACAAAATAACCCGCCGCGCTCAATGATATAGTGCGTTGTCCCACAGATAAGTGAAGCCCTTTTGTTGGCATTTTATGGTGTACAATTATAGGATGTATGTATACGTGGTAAAAGCGAAATTTATAAAATACTGGTACTGGTAAGTGGCGTTCGTGGGAAAAACTTAAAGGAGGGAAAGTAGGAAGACTGCAGAATAAAATGAAGAGAGTTAGTTTTAAACAGGGGGTTGGAGTTATTGTTTGTAAGACTACCACAGACAAGATATCAAAACTGCACATTAATCCTTAAATAAATTAAATGGGAAAAAGAAAATACATCAGCAATTTGGACAACACTAAAAGGAGGGAAAACGGGAAGGAGGGAAGGAGGGAAACTGCTGACTAAAACTATGGAAATTAATTTTAACCCTGCTCTAAACACTAATACCAACCCCAGAACTAACCCTAACTCTAACCCCATGTTTAAAACTAACTCTTAAGCTAATCTTTATTTTAATGTGCAGTTTCCCTCCTTCTTTGCCCAATAATTTGACTTTCATGTTGTTTGCAAAAAATTGTAGAAAACTTAAGATTTCCAGAGTGATCACCCCTGTATAAATATTGAAGGTGCCAGTTATAGTAATTTTCAATTTCCATTCCAGGTGTTCGCTTGGGAAACGGCTGATCAACTGCTTCGGTTGAAAAATGATGTTGAATCAACATATTTTGCGGCTCAGACAATGAGAACCAAAGTAAGGATGGTTTTCATTGAAATATAATGGTTTTAATTGAAATATATTGGTTTTCATTGAAATATCATGGTTATCATTAAAATATCATGGTTTTCATTAAAATATCATGGTTATCATTAAAATATCATGGTTTTCATTAAAATATCATGGTTTTCATTGAAATACAGTGGAACCCCGCTTACCTGACCACCTATGGGACCGTGATCAAGCGGTCGCGTTAGCGGGGTGGTCGTGTTAGTGAATTTTGCTTTAAAGCAAGTTGTCGTCATATGCAGTCAAAACGTTTGCCTTTTTACTAAATTTTAACTAAATGCCATTATTTTTTGCAAAAAGATTTTAAACAACTGTTAGTTCTGAAATTTATCTTATAAATTTCAGTTCTGTTAGCCACAACAGAATGCAATGCATTACCATAGTAAATTATTTGGGACCGCAATAAAGTGGTCCTGATAGTGAGGTGGTCGTCAAGCGGGGTTCCACTGTACATTGGTTTTTAAGTTTTAGCCCATGTAACGTTTTTGCACATAAGTTTTTTACATTACTATTCTGTTTATTCCTAATTCATTTTTAAATTTCAATTTGCATTAATTATAAGAAGGCACCTGTTTCAATAACCACATTGTTTCTCGGTGTCTCCTTGTTAAACTTCAGTTTAATTTATTTTCAAATTGTTACTATTTTGTTGTGCATTTAACAAAGAATATATGTTTGATTGATTGGTTAATTTTCACACCTGATGTCTGCACCACAATGTAGCTCTTAGATTTTGGTCTATATTACACTGATTTTAAGTGCGCATCCTTGGGCTTTAATCTGTTTTATTGAACCAACAAATAAGGCCTCACCCTGCTAACACTTGGTTAAGCCTGTAATATTAATACACCTGGTACCAATTTTCAAACTTTACTATGCCGGAAATGGTCCTAGAAAGTATATACAAGTGTTTAAGATCCATCACCTTGCACCTGCTATTAATATAAGGATCTGAAATGAAAATTTAAATGAGATGGCACTGTTTCTACCAAAAATGACACCGGTCTTGATTTCTTGGATATATTTAAATTTAAGTCATTTGTAACAATATGGAACAGTAAAAAAAGATATTTTTTAAGGAGAATAGGTTATTTTTATTAAAAAAACTTTTAAAAATCTGCAAATATATTATTTATGTTTTTCAGATATTGTTCTCATTTAGGGAACTTCCCCCAGAAACTCATGACTCCTTAAGAGAATCGTTGCTCAGCCATATTGAACAGCTCGCCCAAATGTCACCCATCCTTACCACACAGGTTTGATTGTTTATATACCTACTGACACTAACATCAGCATAAGATTTTTGTTTTTCCAGGATCATAAGTGCATTTTACTGAATAGCTTGTTGGGTTAGTGCGTTGCCTTTCAGCCAAAGGGTTACCGGTTCGAAACTATTTCTTAACACACTTCAAATTAGCCTGACATATGGCTAAAAGCAAAGAGTTTTAGCACTTTACAATATACTTTTGTAAAAACATGTGATTTTCACCGTGTGGGTTAGAGGAAATGTATATTAAAATGAAATATTTATACAATATTAATATACAACTTATTTATACAATCCAAACAGCCTTTCTTATGTGAGGTTTAGAGCAGCCGACAGCACTTGTAACCAGACTGATTCAAGATTCAATCACTTGCTTACCGCTTTTTAGCAATTGTGTCCCTTGAGAAAAGCAATTATCTTACCTCGATCTATTAAGATCAAATTAATCGTTCAAAAGCAATATGGTATTATGGATAAATTGCTAAAGTGATTGTGTGCAAATAGCTAAGGGCCTGTCCTGCACATGTTTAAAGTTATAAATTCTGGGTGTCGTTATGGGTTCAAATATTGCATCCTGACCACAGTCATATGTACCAAATTTATACTTAAAATAAAGTAATTATTAAAAACTGTAAGGGCCATGCATAAGCACAATGTGTGTTAAACTCATGGTAAACCTGAGTATCATATCCTCAACATATGATTCCGCAATTATCAGAAAAAGCATCATGATATATTCTTATTCACAGTTGTGTCTTGCTGTGAGTAACCTCGCCCTGCAAATGCCATCTTGGAAGATGCCGGCTGTAACGTTCATACAAAAGTAAGTGATGTGATGTTTCGGATATAAATCAACGACAGGCACATCATTCTGTATGGGATAAATAAACGTGTGATAACGCCCTTTGTAATTTTCCATTAATGGGGATGGACATAACCTAGGGGAAAACTAAAAAGAGGGAAACTGCACACCAAAATGAAGATTATGACATTAGAGTTCCCGGTAGTTTTAAACATGGGGTTGGAGTTAGGGTTAGTTCTGGGGTTGAGATTAGTGTATAGGGCAGAGTTTAAATTAGTTTTCATAATTTTACTGAGCTGTTTCTCTCCTTCCCTATTTCCCTCCTCTTAATGTTGCCCATTATCCTATGATATCCCAGGTACGGAAAAGACCAATCATCATTGACGTATCTGCTGGAACTGCTCACTGTACTACCTGAAGAGGTAACAATTTATCATAAATACAATGCCAATATTTAAAAATTCAAGAAGTTTATGCTGATAGTAATACAAGGTCTTAATGTCTTGTTAATTTTAATTTGCTGCATTGCATTACTGGGGAAGAGTTTACATTGACATACTAGGACCAGAAATGTGTAGTAAATCTGTTACTATAAAAAATGGAAAAACAGTTTTTTATAAATAAGGATATAAATAAGGATGTTATTTTATAAATAAGGATGTTATCCATACTTAACCCAACAAAACCTTGCTCATAATTTTCACCGAATGTTTAATAAAAACAAGCAATCTTGAGTAAGGGCTGATAAATGGTTGCAGTGATGCTTTATTGATGTCAGTAAAATTTTGAACAAATTGAACCCCACATTTTATCGTTTTACCGCACAAGCTTTAGATAGTTTAGTTATTCATTTTTGCCCCAGTATTAAAAAAAATGCCAAACGAATCAAATCACGACACAGGAACAGGAAAAGACAGCAAAACGAACAGTCGTTAAAACATGTCATTTAAAAAAACAATATTATTCAATAAATATAGCGGACGTTGCCGACAAACCTGGCTTATATTTTAAAAGGCAAACCGCCTACCCATCAACAGGTAAACAACAACTATTTGCAT
>CH001361.1:49489-62754 GCA_000149265.1 Ciona savignyi | reverse complement strand
ACTCACAACGATAGAACAGGTTATTCGAATGTAGTAAAGTTTAAAAAAAATGTGTTTATTTTTTTTATTTGTGTCACATTCCTATACAATATGTTATATTTTTACGGATGTTCAATATATTAGAATTTTATACAAAAAATGCAAAGATGATAATATGTATTGAAACACAAAAATATTTAAGATTGTTTCATTACAAGTCAAAAATCATATAAAACAAAAAAATCCTTCGAGCCGGATTCGAACCAGCGACCTATGGATAACCATCACAACTTCTACAGTCCACCGCTCTACCAACTGAGCTATCGAAGGTTACTTTTACCGGTCTTTGATAATGTTTTTCGAATTCAATTAAAGATTCGCAGCGTCACTGTGATATATATTATGCAAATACAATTTATATTGAGTATAAATCTTTCTAAAAAATCATAAAATATTACGAAATCTTTAAGATATATATATATTTTTAGGAACATTTAATTTGTTAAGTTTAGGTTGGGAAAAATACTCCGATAGTGAATATGCAAACCGATTATACATAATACGTTGTTACATTTTTGCGGTTCTTTAAGAACGTGGCTAACGAAAGATCAGGTTATTCGAAAGAAGTAAAGTTTTAAAAAAAGTGTGGTAATGTTTTTTTTCACATTGCTACAATATGTTATATATTTACCCAAGATAAAAATATTAGAATTTTATAAAAAAAATGGACAGATGATAATATCTATTTAAACACAAAAATATTTAACATTGTTTCATGGCAAGTCAAAAATCATGTAAAACGAAAAAATCCTTCGAACCGGATTCGAACCAGCGACCTATGGATAATCATCTCAACTTCTACAGTCCACCGCTCTACCAACTGAGCTATCGAAGGTTGCCGTTGCCCTCTATTTGAAAAAAATTTTTAAGTTCAAATAAAGATTCACAGCGTCCCTGAAAGATATTTGATTTAATAACATTTTATTTGAAATATAAATCTTATTAACAAATCATAATATACTTCGAAATTCCCAATATAAACTTTCATTTTTACGAACATTCAATTTGTTAAGTTTAGTTTGGAAAAAAATCTTTGATAGTGAGTATTCAAGCTGATTATACATTATTCCGCCGTTACGTTTTTTTGCGGCTCTACAAGAACGTGACTAACGATAGAACAGGTTATTCGAATGTAGTAAAGTTTAAAAAAAATGTGTTTATTTTTTTTATTTGTGTCACATTGCTATACAATATGTTATATTTTTACGGATGTTCAATATATTAGAATTTTATACAAAAAATACAAAGATGATAATATGTATTGAAACACAAAAATATTTAACATTGTTTCATTGCAAGTCAAAAATCATATAAAACGAAAAAATCCTTCGAGCCGGATTCGAACCAGCGACCTATGGATAACCATCACAACTTCTACAGTCCACCGCTCTACCAACTGAGCTATCGAAGGTTAATTTTACCGTTCTTTGATAACGTTTTTCGAATTCAATTAAAGATTCGCAGCGTCACTGAGATATATATTATGCAAATACACTTTATATTGAGTATAAATCTTTCTAAAAAATCATAAAATATTACGAAATCTTTAAGATATATATATATTTTTAGGGACATTTAATTTGTTAAGTTTAGGTTGGGAAAAATACTCCGATAGTGAATATGCAAACCGATTATACATAATACGTTGTTACATTTTTGCGGTTCTGTAAGAACGTGGCTAACGAAAGATCAGGTTATTCGAAAGAAGTAAAGTTTTAAAAAAAGTGTGGTAATGTTTTTTTTCACATTGCTACAATATGTAATATATTTACCCAAGATAAAAATATTAGAATTTTATAAAAAAAATGCACAGATGATAATATCTATTTAAACACAAAAATATTTAACATTGTTTCATGGCAAGTAAAAAATCATATAAAACCTAAAAATCCTTCGAGCCGGATTCGAACCAGCGACCTATGGATAACCATCACAACTTTTACAGTCCACCGCTGTCCCAACTGAGCTAATGGATTATACATAATACGTTGTTACATTTTTGCGGTTCTGTAAGAACGTGGCTAACGAAAGATCAGGTTATTCGAAAGAAGTAAAGTTTTAAAAAAAAGTGTGGTAATGTTTTTTTTTTCACATTGCTACAATATGTTATATATTTACCCAAGATAAAAATATTAGAATTTTATAAAAAAAATGCACAGATGATAATATCTATTTAAACACAAAAATATTTAACATTGTTTCATGGCAAGTCAAAAATCATATAAAACGAAAAAATCCTTCGAGCCGGATTCGAACCAGCGACCTATGGATAACCATCACAACTTCTACTGTCCACCGCTCTACCAACTGAGCTATCGAAGGTTGCCGTTGCCCTCTATTTGAAAATGTTTTTGAAGTTCAAATAAAGATTCACAGCGTCCCTGCAAGATATTTGATTTAATTACACTTTATTTCAAGTATAAATCTTATTAACAAATCATAACATTCTTCGCAATTCTCAATATAAACATACATTTTTAGGATCATTCAATTTGTTAAGTTTATTTTGGAAAAAAATCCTTGATAGCGAGTATTCAAGCTGATTATACATTATCCGCCGCTACGTTTTTTTGCGGCTCTACAAGAACGTGACTCACAACGATAGAACAGGTTATTCGAATGTAGTAAAGTTTAAAAAAAATGTGTTTATTTTTTTTATTTGTGTCACATTGCTATACAATATGTTATATTTTTACGGATGTTCAATATATTAGAATTTTATACAAAAAATGCAAAGATGATAATATGTATTGAAACACAAAAATATTTAACATTGTTTCATTGCAAGTCAAAAATCATATAAAACAAAAAAATCCTTCGAGCCGGATTCGAACCAGCGACCTATGGATAACCATCACAACTTCTACAGTCCACCGCTCTACCAACTGAGCTATCGAAGGTTGCTTTTACCGGTCTTTGATAATGTTTTTCGAATTCAATTAAAGATTCGCAGCGTCACTGTGATTTATATTATGCAAATACACTTTATATTGAGTATAAATCTTTCTAAAAAATCATAAAATATTACGAAATCTTTAAGATATATATATATTTTTAGGAACATTTAATTTGTTAAGTTTAGGTTGGGAAAAATACTCCGATAGTGAATATGCAAACCGATTATACATAATACGTTGTTACATTTTTGCGGTTCTGTAAGAACCTGGCTAACGAAAGATCAGGTTATTCGAAAGAAGTAAAGTTTTAAAAAAAGTATGGTAATGTTTTTTTTTCACATTGCTACAATATGTTATATATTTACCCAAGATAAAAATATTAGAATTTTATAAAAAAAAATGCACAGATGATAATATCTATTTAAACAAAGAATATTTAACATTGTTTCATGGCAAGTCAAAAATCATATAAAACGAAAAAATCCTTCGAGCCGGATTCGAACCAGCGACCTATGGATAACCATCACAACTTCTACAGTCCACCGCTCTACCAACTGAGCTATCGAAGGTTGCCGTTGCCCTCTATTTGAAAATGTTTTTTAAGTTCAAATAAAGATTCACAGCGTCCCTGAAAGATATTTGATTTAATAACACTTTATTTAAAGTATAAATCTTATTAACAAATCATAATATACTTCGAAATTCCCAATATAAACATTCATTTTTACGAACATTCAATTTGTTAAGTTTAGTTTGGAAAAAAATCTTTGATAGTGAGTATTCAAGCTGATTATACATTATTCGCCGTTACGTTTTTTTGCGACTCTACAAGAATGTGGCTAACGATAGAACAGGTTATTCGAATGTAGTAAAGTTTAAAAATAAGTGTTAATTTTTTTTCTTTGTGTCATATTGCTATACAATATATTATATTTTTACGAATATTCATTATATTAGAATTTTATACAAAAAATGCAAAGATGATAATATGTATTAAAACACAAAAATATTTAACATTGTTTCATTGCAAGTAAAAAATCATATAAAACGAAAAAATCCTTCGTGCCGGATTCGAACCAGCGACCTATGGATAACCATCACAACTTCTACAGTCCACCGCTCTACCAACTGAGCTATCGAAGGTTGCCGTTGCCCTCTATTTGAAAATGTTTTTTAAGTTCAAATAAAGATTCACAGCGTCCCTGAAAGATATTTGATTTAATGACACTTTATTTAAAGTATAAATCTTATTAACAAATCATAATATACTTCGAAATTCCCAATATAAACATTCATTTTTACGAACATTCAATTTGTTAAGTTTAGTTTGGAAAAAAATCTTTGATAGTGAGTATTCAAGCTGATTATACATTATCCGCCGTTACGTTTTTTTGCGGCTCTACAAGAACGTGACTAACGATAGAACAGGTTATTCGAATGTAGTAAAGTTTAAAAAAAATGTGTTTATTTTTTTATTTGTGTCACATTGCTATACAATATGTTATATTTTTACGGATGTTCAATATATTAGAATTGTATACAAAAATACAAAGATGATAATATGTATTGAAACACAAATATATTTAACATTGTTTCATTGCAAGTCAAAAATCATATAAAACGAAAAAATCCTTCGAGCCGGATTCGAACCAGCGACCTATGGATAACCATCACAACTTCTACAGTCCACCGCTCTACCAACTGAGCTATCGAAGGTTACTTTTACCGTTCTTTGATAACGTTTTTTTGAATTCAATTAAAGATTCGCAGCGTCACTGTGATATATATTATGCAAATACACTTTATATTGAGTATAAATCTTTCTAAAAAATCATAAAATATTACGAAATCTTTAAGATATATATATATTTTTTTAGGAACATTTAATTTGTTAAGTTTAGGTTGGGAAAAATACTCCGATAGTGAATATGCAAACCGATTATACATAATACGTTGTTACATTTTTGCGGTTCTGTAAGAACGTGGCTAACGAAAGATCAGGTTATTCGAAAGAAGTAAAGTTTTAAAAAAAGTGTGGTAATGTTTTTTTTCACATTGCTACAATATGTAATATATTTACCCAAGATAAAAATATTAGAATTTTATAAAAAAAATGCACAGATGATAATATCTATTTAAACACAAAAATATTTAACATTGTTTCATGGCAAGTAAAAAATCATATAAAACCTAAAAATCCTTCGAGCCGGATTCGAACCAGCGACCTATGGATAACCATCACAACTTCTACAGTCCACCGCTGTCCCAACTGAGCTATCGATTATACATAATACGTTGTTACATTTTTGCGGTTCTGTAAGAACGTGGCTAACGAAAGATCAGGTTATTCGAAAGAAGTAAAGTTTTAAAAAAAGTGTGGTAATGTTTTTTTTTCACATTGCTACAATATGTTATATATTTACCCAAGATAAAAATATTAGAATTTTATAAAAAAAATGCACAGATGATAATATCTATTTAAACACAAAAATATTTTACATTGTTTTATGGCAAGTAAAAAATCATATAAAACGAAAAAATACTTCGAAATTCTCAATATAAACATACATTTTTACGAACATTCAATTTGTTAAGTTTAGTTTGGAAAAAATCCATGATAGTGAATATTCAAGCTGATTATACATTATCTGCCGTTACGTTTTTTTGCGGCTCTACAAGAACGTGGCTAACGATATAACAGGTTATTCGAATGTAGTAAAGTTTAAAAAAAAGTGTTAATTTTTTTTCTATGTTACATATTGCTATACAATATATTATATTTTTACGAATGTTCATTGTATTAGAATTTTATACAAAAAATGCAAAGATGATAATATGTATTAAAACACAAAAATATTTAACATTGTCTCATTGCAAGTCAAAAATCATATAAAACGAAAAAATCCTTCGAGCCGGATTCGAACCAGTGACCTATGGATAACCATCACAACTTCTACAGTCCACCGCTCTACCAACTGAGCTATCGAAGGTTGCCGTTGCCCTCTATTTGAAAATGTTTTTTAAGTTCAAATAAAGATTCACAGCGTCCCTGAAAGATATTTGGTTTAATGACACTTTATTTAAAGTATAAATCTTATTAACAAATCATAATATACTTGGAAATTCCCAATATAAACATTCATTTTTACGAACATTCAATTTGTTAAGTTTAGTTTGGAAAAAAATCTTTGATAGTGAGTATTCAAGCTGATTATACATTATCCGCCGTTACGTTTTTTTGCGGCTCTACAAGAACGTGACTAACGATAGAACAGGTTATTCGAATGTAGTAAAGTTTAAAAAAAATGTGTTTATTTTTTTATTTGTGTCACATTGCTATACAATATGTTATATTTTTACGGATGTTCAATATATTAGAATTGTATACAAAAATACAAAGATGATAATATGTATTGAAACACAAATATATTTAACATTGTTTCATTGCAAGTCAAAAATCATATAAAACGAAAAAATCCTTCGAGCCGGATTCGAACCAGCGACCTATGGATAACCATCACAACTTCTACAGTCCACCGCTCTACCAACTGAGCTATCGAAGGTTACTTTTACCGTTCTTTGATAACGTTTTTTTGAATTCAATTAAAGATTCGCAGCGTCACTGTGATATATATTATGCAAATACACTTTATATTGAGTATAAATCTTTCTAAAAAATCATAAAATATTACGAAATCTTTAAGATATATATATATTTTTTTAGGAACATTTAATTTGTTAAGTTTAGGTTGGGAAAAATACTCCGATAGTGAATATGCAAACGGATTATATATAATACGTTGTTACATTTTTTGCGGTTCTGTAAGAACGTGGCTAACGAAAGATCAGGTTATTCGAAAGCAGTAAAGTTTTAAAAAAAGTGTGGTAATGTTATTTTTACACATTGCTACAATATGTTATATATTAACCCAAGATAAAAATATTAGAATTTTATAAAAAAAAAATGCACAGATGATAATATCTATTTAAACACAAAAATATTTAACATTGTTTCATGGCAAGTCAAAAATCATATAAAACGAAAAAATCCTTCGAGCCGGATTCGAACCAGCGACCTATGGATAACCATCACAACTTCTACAGTCCACCGCTCTACCAACTGAGCTATCGAAGGTTGCCGTTGCCCTCTATTTGAAAATGTTTTTGAAGTTCAAATAAAGATTCACAGCGTCCCTGTAAGATATTTGATTTAATTACACTTTATTTCAAGTATGAATCTTATCATCAAATCATACCATACTTCGAAATTCTCAATGTAAACATACATTTTTACGAACATTCAATTTGTTAAGTTTAGTTTGGAAAAAAATCCATGATAGTGAATATTCAAGCTGATTATACATTATCCGCCGTTACGTTTTTTTGCGGCTCTACAAGAACGTGGCAAACGATAGAACAGGTTATTCGAATGTAGTTAAGTTTAAAAAAAAGTGTTAATTTTTTTTCTTTGTGTCATATTGCTATACAATATATTATATTTTTACGAATGTTCATTATATTAGAATTTTATACAAAAAATGCAAAGATGATAATATGTATTAAAACACAAAAATATTTAACATTGTTTCATTGCAAGTCAAAAATCATATAAAACGAAAAAATCCTTCTAGCCGGATTCGAACCAGCGACCTATGGATAACCATCTCAACTTCTACAGTCCACCGCTCTACCAACTGAGCTATCGAAGGTTGCCGTTGCCCTCTATTTGAAAATGTTTTTTAAGTTCAAATAAAGATTCACAGCGTCCCTGAAAGATATTTGATTTAATAACACTTTATTTGAAGTATAAATCTTATTAACAAATCATAACATTCTTCGCAATTCTCAATATAAACATACATTTTTAGGTTCATTCAATTTGTTAAGTTTATTTTGGAAAAAATTCCTTGATAGCGAGTATTCAAGCTGATTATACATTATCCGCCGCTACGTTTTTTTTGCGGCTCTACAAGAACGTGACTCACAACGATAGAACAGGTTATTCGAATGTAGTAAAGTTTAAAAAAAATGTGTTTATTTTTTTTATTTGTGTCACATTGCTATACAATATGTTATATTTTTACGGATGTTCAATATATTAGAATTTTATACAAAAAATGCAAAGATGATAATATGTATTGAAACACAAAAATATTTAACATTGTTTCATTGCAAGTCAAAAATCATATAAAACAAAAAAATCCTTCGAGCCGGATTCGAACCAGCGACCTATGGATAACCATCACAACTTCTACAGTCCACCGCTCTACCAACTGAGCTATCGAAGGTTACTTTTACCGGTCTTTGATAATGTTTTTCGAATTCAATTAAAGATTCGCAGCGTCACTGTGATATATATTATGCAAATACACTTTATATTGAGTATAAATCTTTCTAAAAAATCATAAAATATTACGAAATCTTTAAGATATATATATATTTTTAGGGACATTTAATTTGTTAAGTTTAGGTTGGGAAAAATACTCCGATAGTGAATATGCAAACCGATTATACATAATACGTTGTTACATTTTTGCGGTTCTGTAAGAACGTGGCTAACGAAAGATCAGGTTATTCGAAAGAAGTAAAGTTTTAAAAAAAGTGTGGTAATGTTTTTTTTTCACATTGCTACAATATGTAATATATTTACCCAAGATAAAAATATTAGAATTTTATAAAAAAAATGCACAGATGATAATATCTATTTAAACACAAAAATATTTAACATTGTTTCATGGCAAGTAAAAAATCATATAAAACCTAAAAATCCTTCGAGCCGGATTCGAACCAGCGACCTATGGATAACCATCACAACTTCTACAGTCCACCGCTGTCCCAACTGAGCTATCGATTATACATAATACGTTGTTACATTTTTGCGGTTCTGTAAGAACGTGGCTAACGAAAGATCAGGTTATTCGAAAGAAGTAAAGTTTTAAAAAAAGTGTGGTAATGTTTTTTTTCACATTGCTACAATATGTTATATATTTACCCAAGATAAAAATATTAGAATTTTATAAAAAAAATGCACAGATGATAATATCTATTTAAACACAAAAATATTTTACATTGTTTTATGGCAAGTAAAAAATCATATAAAACGAAAAAATACTTCGAAATTCTCAATATAAACATACATTTTTACGAACATTCAATTTGTTAAGTTTAGTTTGGAAAAAATCCATGATAGTGAATATTCAAGCTGATTATACATTATCCGCCGTTACGTTTTTTTGCGGCTCTACAAGAACGTGGCTAACGATATAACAGGTTATTCGAATGTAGTAAAGTTTAAAAAAAAGTGTTAATTTTTTTTCTATGTTACATATTGCTATACAATATATTATATTTTTACGAATGTTCATTGTATTAGAATTTTATACAAAAAATGCAAAGATGATAATATGTATTAAAACACAAAAATATTTAACATTGTCTCATTGCAAGTCAAAAATCATATAAAACGAAAAAATCCCTCGAGCCGGATTCGAACCAGCGACCTATGGATAACCATCACAACTTCTACAGTCCACCGCTCTACCAACTGAGCTATCGAAGGTTGCGGTTGCCCTCTATTTGAAAATGTTTTTTAAGTTCAAATAAAGATTCACAGCGTCCCTGAAAGATATTTAATTTAATAACACTTTATTTGAAGTATAAATCTTATTAACAAATCATAATATACTTCGAAATTCCCAATATAAACATTCATTTTTACGAACATTCAATTTGTTAAGTTTAGTTTGGAAAAAAATCTTTGATAGTGAGTATTCAAGCTGATTATACATTATCCGCCGCTACGTTTTTTTGCGGCTCTACAAGAACGTGACTCACAACGATAGAACAGGTTATTCGAATGTAGTAAAGTTTAAAAAAAATGTGTTTATTTTTTTTATTTGTGTCACTTTGCTATACAATATGTTGTATTTTTACGGATGTTCAATATATTAGAATTTTATACAAAAAATGCAAAGATGATAATATGTAATGAAACACAAAAATATTTAACATTGTTTCATTGCAAGTCAAAAATTATATAAAACGAAAAAATCCTTCGAGCCGGATTCGAACCAGCGACCTATGGATAACCATCACAACTTCTACAGTCCACCGCTCTACCAACTGAGCTATAGAAGGTTGCAGTTGACCTCGATTTGAAAATGTTTTTTTAAGTTCAAGTAAAGATTCACAGCGTCACTGTGAGATATTTGATTTAATTACACTTTATTTCAAGTACAAATCTTATTAACAAATCATAACATTCTTCGCAATTCTCAATATAAACATACATTTTTGGGATCATTCAATTTGTTAAGTTTATTTTGGAAAAAATCCTTGATAGCGAGTATTCAAGCTGATTATACATTATCCGCCGCTACGTTTTTTTGCGGCTCTACAAGAACGTGACTCACAACGATAGAACAGGTTATTCGAATGTAGTAAAGTTTTAAAAAAATGTGTTTATTTTTTTTATTTGTGTCACATTGCTATACAATATGTTATATTTTTACGGATGTTCAATATATTCGAATTTTATACAAAAAATGCAAAGATGATAATATGTATTGAAACACAAAAATATTTAACATTGTTTCATTACAAGTCAAAAATCATATAAAACAAAAAAATCCTTCGAGCCGGATTCGAACCAGCGACCTATGGATAACCATCACAACTTCTACAGTCCACCGCTCTACCAACTGTGCTATCGAAGGTTACTTTTACCGGTCTTTGATAATGTTTTTCGAATTCAATTAAAGATTCGCAGCGTCACTGTGATATATATTATGCAAATACAATTTATATTGAGTATAAATCTTTCTAAAAAATCATAAAATATTACGAAATCTTTAAGATATATATATATTTTTAGGAACATTTAATTTGTTAAGTTTAAGGTTGGGGAAAAATACTCCGATAGTGAATATGCAAACCGATTATACATAATACGTTGTTACATTTTTGCGGTTCTTTAAGAACGTGGCTAACGAAAGATCAGGTTATTCGAAAGAAGTAAAGTTTTAAAAAAAGTGTGGTAATGTTTTTTTTCACATTGCTACAATATGTTATATATTTACCCAAGATAAAAATATTAGAATTTTATAAAAAAAATGGACAGATGATAATATCTATTTAAACACAAAAATATTTAACATTGTTTCATGGCAAGTCAAAAATCATGTAAAACGAAAAAATCCTTCGAACCGGATTCGAACCAGCGACCTATGGATAATCATCTCAACTTCTACAGTCCACCGCTCTACCAACTGAGCTATCGAAGGTTGCCGTTGCCCTCTATTTGAAAAAAATTTTTAAGTTCAAATAAAGATTCACAGCGTCCCTGAAAGATATTTAATTTAATAACACTTTATTTGAAATATAAATCTTATTAACAAATCATAATATACTTCGAAATTCCCAATATAAATTTCATTTTTACGAACATTCAATTTGTTAAGTTTAGTTTGGAAAAAAATCTTTGATAGTGAGTATTCAAGCTGATTATACATTATCCGCCGTTACGTTTTTTTGCGGCTCTACAAGAACGTGACTAACGATAGAACAGGTTATTCGAATGTAGTAAAGTTTAAAAAAAATGTGTTTATTTTTTTTATTTGTGTCACATTGCTATACAATATGTTGTATTTTTACGGATGTTCAATATATTAGAATTTTATACAAAAATACAAAGATGATAATATGTATTGAAACACAAAAATATTTAACATTGTTTCATTGCAAGTAAAAAATCATATAAAACGAAAAAATCCTTCCAGCCGGATTCGAACCAGCGACCTATGGATAACCATCACAACTTCTACAGTCCACCGCTCTACCAACTGAGCTATAGAAGGTTGCCGTTGGCCTCGATTTGAAAATGTTTTTTTAAGTTCAAGTAAAGATTCACAGCGTCACTGTGAGATATTTGATTTAATTACACTTTATTTCAAGTACAAATCTTATTAACAAATCATAACATTCTTCGCAATTCTTAATATAAACATACATTTTTACGAACATTCAATTTGTTAGGTTTAGAAAAAAATCCATGATAGTGAATATTCAAGCTGATTATACATTATCCGCCGTTACGTTTTTTTGCGGCTCTACAAGAACGTGGCTAACGATAGAACAGGTTATTCGAATGTAGTAAAGTTTAAAAAAAAATGTTAATTTTTTTTCTTTGTGTCATATTGCTATACAATATATTATATTTTTACGAATGTTCATTATATTAGAATTTTATACAAAAAATGCAAAGATGATAATATGTATTAAAACACAAAAATATTTAACATTGTTTCATTGCAAGTCAAAAATCATATAAAACGAAAAAATCCTTCGAACCGGATTCGAACCAGCGACCTATGGATAATCATCTCAACTTCTACAGTCCACCGCTCTACCAACTGAGCTATCGAAGGTTGCCGTTGCCCTCTATTTGAAAATGTTTTTTAAGTTCAAATAAAGATTCACAGCGTCCCTGAAAGATATTTGATTTAATAACACTTTATTTGAAATATAAATCTTATTAATAAATCATAATATACTTCGAAATTCCCAATATAAATTTCATTTTTACGAACATTCAATTTGTTAAGTTTAGTTTGGAAAAAAATCTTTGATAGTGAGTATTCAAGCTGATTATACATTATCCGCCGTTACGTTTTTTTGCGGCTCTACAAGAACGTGACTAACGATTGAACAGGTTATTCGAATGTAGTAAAGTTTAAAAAAAATGTGTTTATTTTTTTTATTTGTGTCACATTGCTATACAATATGTTATATTTTTACGGATGTTCAATATATTAGAATTTTATACAAAAATACAAAGATGATAATATGTATTGAAACACAAAAATATTTAACATTGTTTCATTGCAAGTCAAAAATCATATAAAACGAAAAAATCCTCCGAGCCGGATTCGAACCAGCGACCTATGGATAACCATCACAACTTCTACAGTCCACCGCTCTACCAACTGAGCTATCGAAGGTTACTTTTACCGGTCTTTGATAATGTGTTTCGAATTCAATTAAAGATTCCCATTGCTATAATTTTCTTATATTCTATTTATAATACTGAGTTAATGTTTAACATTTTAATTTTTTTTACCGCCTATTGTCCTATGTTTTTTATCTCTGTCTAAATGTAACAGAAAAAAAACGAAACCCACACTCGACAGGGTTCACAACATGGAGTGAATTCGGACAATGCAGTGTCACTTGTGGAGAAGGGGTTCAAGAGAGACGGAGAACTTGCGAGCTGGAGCAAGGATGTAACGGTGTCACCGTCGAAACAAGATCTTGCCAAGTCCGTACTTGCCC
>CH001361.1:18169-39050 GCA_000149265.1 Ciona savignyi | reverse complement strand
TGAAAATGTTTTTTAAGTTCAAATAAAGATTCACAGTGTCCCTGAAAGATATTTGATTTAATAACACTTTATTTGAAATATAAATCTTATTAACAAATCATAATATACTTCGAAATTCCCAATATAAATTTCATTTTTACGAACATTCAATTTGTTAAGTTTAGTTTGGAAAAAAATCTTTGATAGTGAGTATTCAAGCTGATTATACATTATCCGCCGTTACGTTTTTATGCGGCTCTACAAGAACGTGACTAACGATAGAACAGGTTATTCGAATGTAGTAAAGTTTAAAAAAATGTGTTTATTTTTTTTATTTGTGTCACATTGCTATACAATATGTTATATTTTTACGGATGTTCAATATATTAGAATTTTATACAAAAATACAAAGATGATAATATGTATTGAAACACAAAAATATTTAACATTGTTTCATTGCAAGTAAAAAATCATATAAAACGAAAAAATCCTTCGAGCCGGATTCGAACCAGCGACCTATGGATAACCATCACAACTTCTACAGTCCACCGCTCTACCAACTGAGCTATCGAAGGTTGCCGTTGGCCTCTATTTGAAAATGTTTTTTTAAGTTCAAATAAAGATTCACAGCGTCCCTGTAAGATATTTGATTTAATTACACTTTATTTCAAGTATAAATCTTATTAACAAATCATAATATACTTCGAAATTCCCAATATAAACATACATTTTTACGAACATTCAATTTGTTAAGTTTAGTTTGGAAAAAAATCCTTGATAGCGAGTATTCAAGCTGATTATACATTATCCGCCGCTACGTTTTTTTGCGGCTCTACAAGAACGTGACTCACAACGAAAGAACAGGTTATTCGAATGTAGTAAAGTTTTAAAAAAATGTGTTTATTTTTTTTATTTGTGTCACATTGCTATACAATATGTTATATTTTTACGAATGTTCATTATATTAAGAATTTTATACAAAAAAATGCAAAGATGATTAATATGTATTGAAACACAAAAATATTTAACATTGTTTCATTGCAAGTCAAAAATCATATAAAACGAAAAAATCCTTCGAGCCGGATTCGAACCAGCGACCTATGGATAACCATCACAACTTCTACAGTCCTACCGCTCTACCAACTGAGCTATAGAAGGTTGCCGTTGCCCTCGATTTGAAAATGTTTTTTTAAGTTCAAGTAAAGATTCACAGCGTCACTGTGAGATATTTGATTTAATTACACTTTATTTCAAGTACAAATCTTATTAACAAATCATAACTATTCTTCGCAATTCTCAAAATAAACATACATTTTTACGAACATTCAATTTGTTAAGTTTAGTTTGGAAAAAAATCCATAATAGTGAATATTCAAGCTGATTATACATTATCCGCCGTTTCGTTTTTTTGCGGCTCTACAAGAACGTGGCTAACGATAGAACAGGTTATTCGAATGTAGTAAAGTTTAAAAAAAATGTTAATTTTTTTTCTTTGTGTCATATTGCTATACAATATATTATATTTTTACGAATGTTCATTATATTAGAATTTTATACAAAAAATGCAAAGATGATAATATGTATTAAAACACAAAAATATTTAACATTGTTTCATTGCAAGTCAAAAATCATATAAAACGAAAAAATCCTTCGAACCGGATTCGAACCAGCGACCTATGGATAATCATCTCAACTTCTACAGTCTACCGCTCTACCAACTGAGCTATCGAAGGTTGCCGTTGCCCTCTATTTGAAAATGTTTTTTAAGTTCAAATAAAGATTCACAGCGTCCCTGAAAGATATTTAATTTAATAACACTTTATTTGAAATATAAATCTTATTAATAAATCATAATATACTTCGAAATTCCCAATATAAATTTCATTTTTACGAACATTCAATTTGTTAAGTTTAGTTTGGAAAAAAATCTTTGATAGTGAGTATTCAAGCTGATTATACATTATCCGCCGTTACGTTTTTTTGCGGCTCTACAAGAACGTGACTAACGATAGAACAGGTTATTCGAATGTAGTAAAGTTTAAAAAAAATGTGTTTATTTTTTTTAATTGTGTCACATTGCTATACAATATGTTATATTTTTACGGATGTTCAATATATTAGAATTTTATACAAAAATACAAAGATGATAATATGTATTGAAACACAAAAATATTTAACATTGTTTCATTGCAAGTCAAAAATCATATAAAACGAAAAAATCCTTCGAGCCGGATTCGAACCAGCGACCTATGGATAACCATCACAACTTCTACAGTCCACCGCTCTACCAACTGAGCTATAGAAGGTTGCCGTTGACCTCGATTTGAAAATGTTTTTTTAAGTTCAAGTAAAGATTCACAGCGTCACTGTGAGATATTTGATTTAATTACACTTTATTTCAAGTACAAATCTTATTAACAAATCATAACATTCTTCGCAATTCTCAATATAAACATACATTTTTAGGATCATTCAATTTGTTAAGTTTATTTTGGAAAAAAATCCTTGATAGCGAGTATTCAAGCTGATTATACATTATCCGCCGCTACGTTTTTTTGCGGCTCTACAAGAACGTGACTCACAACGATAGAACAGGTTATTCGAATGTAGTAAAGTTTAAAAAAAATGTGTTTATTTTTTTTATTTGTGTCACATTGCTATACAATATGTTATATTTTTACGGATGTTCAATATATTAGAATTTTATACAAAAAATGCAAAGATGATAATATGTATTGAAACACAAAAATATTTAACATTGTTTCATTGCAAGTCAAAAATCATATAAAACAAAAAAATCCTTCGAGCCGGATTCGAACCAGCGACCTATGGATAACCATCACAACTTCTACAGTCCACCGCTCTACCAACTGAGCTATCGAAGGTTGCCGTTGCCCTCTATTTGAAAATGTTTTTTAAGTTCAAATAAAGATTCACAGCGTCCCTGAAAGATATTTGATTTAATAACACTTTATTTGAAGTATAAATCTTATTAACAAATCATAATATACTTCGAAATTCCCAATATAAACATTCATTTTTACGAACATTCAATTTGTTAAGTTTAGTTTGGAAAAAAATCTTTGATAGTGAGTATTCAAGCTGATTATACATTATCCGCCGTTACGTTTTTTTGCGGCTCTACAAGAACGTGACTAACGATAGAACAGGTTATTCGAATGTAGTAAAGTTTAAAAAAAATGCGTTTATTTTTTTTAATTTGTGTCCCATTGCTATACAATATGTTATATTTTTACGGATGTTCAATATATTAGAATTTTATACAAAAAACACAAAGATGATAATATGTATTGAAACACAAAAATATTTAACATTGTTTCATTGCAAGTCAAAAATCATATAAAACGAAAAAATCCTTCGAGCCGGATTCGAACCAGCGACCTATGGATAACCATCACAACTTCTACAGTCCACCGCTCTACCAACTGAGCTATAGAAGGTTGCCGTTGGCCTCGATTTGAAAATGTTTTTTTAAGTTCAAGTAAAGATTCACAGCGTCCCTGTGAGATATTTGATTTAATTACACTTTATTTCAAGTACAAATCTTATTAACAAATCATAACATTCTTCGCAATTCTCAATATAAACATACATTTTTACGAACATTCAATTTGTTAAGTTTAGTTTGGAAAAAAATCCATGATAGTGAATATTCAAGCTGATTATACATTATCCGCCGTTACGTTTTTTTGCGGCTCTACAAGAAGGTGGCTAACGATAGAACAGGTTATTCGAATGTAGTAAAGTTTAAAAAAAAGTGTTAATTTTTTTTCTTTGTGTCATATTGCTATACAATATATTATATTTTTACGAATGTTCATTATATTAGAATTTTATACAAAAAATGCAAAGATGATAATATGTATTAAAACACAAAAATATTTAACATTGTTTCATTGCAAGTCAAAAATCATATAAAACGAAAAAATCCTTCGAGCCGGATTCGAACCAGCGACCTATGGATAACCATCTCAACTTCTACAGTCCACCGCTCTACCAACTGAGCTATCGAAGGTTGCCGTTGCCCTCTATTTGAAAATGTTTTTTAAGTTCAAATAAAGATTCACAGCGTCCCTGAAAGATATTTGATTTAATAACACTTTATTTGAAGTATAAATCTTATTAACAAATCGTAACATTCTTCGCAATTCTCAATATAAACATACATTTTTAGGTTCATTCAATTTGTTAAGTTTATTTTGGAAAAAATTCCTTGATAGCGAGTATTCAAGCTGATTATACATTATCCGCCGCTACGTTTTTTTTGCGGCTCTACAAGAACGTGACTCACAACGATAGAACAGGTTATTCGAATGTAGTAAAGTTTAAAAAAAATGTGTTTATTTTTTTTATTTGTGTCACATTGCTATACAATATGTTATATTTTTACGGATGTTCAATATATTAGAATTTTATACAAAAAATGCAAAGATGATAATATGTGATTGAAACACAAAAATATTTAACATTGTTTCATTGCAAGTCAAAAATCATATAAAACGAAAAAATCCTTCGAGCCGGATTCGAACCAGCGACCTATGGATAACCATCACAATTTCCACAGTCCACCACTCTACCAACTGAGCTATAGAAGGTTGCCGTTGGCCACTATTTGAAAATGTTTTTTTTAAGTTCAAATAAAGATTCACAGCGTCCCTGAAAGATATTTGATTTAATAACACTTTATTTGAAGTATAAATCTTATTAACAAATCATAATATACTTCGAAATTCCCAATATAAACATTCATTTTTACGAACATTCAATTTGTTAAGTTTAGTTTGGAAAAAAATCTTTGATAGTGAGTATTCAAGCTGATTATACATTATCCGCCGTTACGTTTTTTTGTGGCTCTACAAGAACGTGACTAACGATAGAACATGTTATTCGAATGTAGTAAAGTTTAAAAAAAATGTGTTTATTTTTTTTATTGGTGTCACATGCTATACAATATGTTATATTTTTACGGATGTTCAATATATTAGAATTTTATACAAAAATACAAAGATGATAATATGTATTGAAACACAAAAATATTTAACATTGTTTCATTGCAAGTCAAAAATCATATAAAACGAAAAAATCCTCCGAGCCGGATTCGAACCAGCGACCTATGGATAACCATCACAACTACTACAGTCCACCGCTCTACCAACTGAGCTATCGAAGGTTACTTTTACCGTTCTTTGATAATGTGTTTCGAATTCAATTAAAGATTCGCAGCGTCACTGTGATATATGTTATGCAAATACACTTTATATTGAGTATAAATCTTTCTAAAAAATCATAAAATATTACGAAATCTTTAAGATATATATATATTTTTAGGAACATTTAATTTGTTAAGTTTAGGTTGGGAAAAATACTCCGATAGTGAATATGCAAACGGATTATACATAATACGTTGTTACATTTTTGCGGTTCTGTAAGAACGTGGCTAACGAAAGATCAGGTTATTCGAAAGAAGTAAAGTTTTAAAAGAAGTGTGGTAATGTTTTTTTTTCACATTGCTACAATATGTTATATATTTACCCAAGATAAAAATATTAGAATTTTATAAAAAAAATGCACAGATGATAATATCTATTTAAACACAAAAATATTTAACATTGTTTCATGGCAAGTCAAAAATCATATAAAACGAAAAAATCCTTCGAGCCGGATTCGAACCAGCGACCTATGGATAACCATCACAACTTCTACAGTCCACCGCTCTACCAACTGAGCTATCGAAGGTTGCCGTTGCCCTCTATTTGAAAATGTTTTTGAAGTTCAAATAAAGATTCACAGCGTCCCTGTAAGATATTTGATTTAATAACACTTTATTTAAAGTATAAATCTTATCATCAAATCATACCATACTTCGAAATTCCCAATATAAACATTCATTTTTACGAACATTCAATTTGTTAAGTTTAGTTTGGAAAAAAATCTTTGATAGTGAGTATTCAAGCTGATTATACATTATCCGCCGTTACGTTTTTTTGCGGCTCTACAAGAACGTGACTAACGATAGAACAGGTTATTCGAATGTAGTAAAGTTTAAAAAAAATGTGTTTATTTTCTTTATTCGTGTCACATTGCTATACAATATGTTATATTTTTACGGATGTTCATAATATTAGAATTTTATACAAAAATACAAAGATGATAATATGTATTGAAACACAAAAATATTTAACATTGTTTCATTGCAAGTCAAAAATCATATAAAACGAAAAAATACTTCGAGCCGGATTCGAACCAGCGACCTATGGATAACCATCACAACTACTACAGTCCACCGCTCTACCAACTGAGCTATCGAAGGTTAATTTTACCGTTCTTTGATAACGTTTTTCGAATTCAATTAAAGATTCGCAGCGTCACTGAGATATATATTATGCAAATACACTTTATATTGAGTATAAATCTTTCTAAAAAATCATAAAATATTACGAAATCTTTAAGATATATATATATAATTTTAGGAACATTTAATTTGTTAAGTTTAGGTTGGGAAAAATACTCCGATAGTGAATATGCAAACGGATTATGCATAATACGTTGTTACATTTTTGCGGTTCTGTAAGAAGGTGGCTAACGAAAGATCAGGTTATTCGAAAGAAGTAAAGTTTTAAAAAAAGTGTGGTAATGTTTTTTTTTCACATTGCTACAATATGTTATATATTTACCCAAGATAAAAATATTAGAATTTTATAAAAAAAATGCACAGATGATAATATCTATTTAAACACAAAAATATTTAACATTGTTTCATTGCAAGTCAAAAATCATATAAAACGAAAAAATCCTTCGAGCCGGATTCGAACCAGCGACCTATGGATAACCATCACAACTTCTACAGTCCACCGCTCTACCAACTGAGCTATCGAAGGTTGCCGTTGGCCTCTATTTGAAAATGTTTTTTAAGTTCAAATAAAGATTCACAGCGTCCCTGTAAGATATTTGATTTAATTACACTTTATTTCAAGTATAAATCTTATTAACAAATCATAATATACTTCGAAATTCCCAATATAAACATACATTTACGAACATTCAATTTGTTAAGTTTAGTTTGGAAAAAAATCCTTGATAGCGAGTATTCAAGCTGATTATACATTATCCGCCGCTACGTTTTTTTGCGGCTCTACAAGAACGTGACTCACAACGAAAGAACAGGTTATGTCGAATGTAGTAAAGTTTTAAAAAAATGTGTTTATTTTTTTTATTTGTGTCACATTGCTATACAATATGTTATATTTTTACGGATGTTCAATATATTAAAATTTTATACAAAAAATGCAAAGATGATAATATGTATTGAAACACAAAAATATTTAACATTGTTTCATTGCAAGTCAAAAATCATATAAAACGAAAAAATCCTTCGAGCCGGATTCGAACCAGCGACCTATGGATAACCATCACAATTTCTACAGTCCACCACTCTACCAACTGAGCTATAGAAGGTTGCCGTTGGCCACTATTTGAAAATGTTTTTTTTTAAGTTCAAATAAAGATTCACAGCGTCCCTGAAAGATATTTGATTTAATAACACTTTATTTGAAGTATAAATCTTATTAACAAATCATAATATACTTCGAAATTCCCAATATAAACATTCATTTTTACGAACATTCAATTTGTTAAGTTTAGTTTGGAAAAAAATCTTTGATAGTGAGTATTCAAGCTGATTATACATTATCCGCCGTTACGTTTTTTTGCGGCTCTACAAGAACGTGACTAACGATAGAACATGTTATTCGAATGTAGTAAAGTTTAAAAAAAATGTGTTTATTTTTTTTATTTGTGTCACATGCTATACAATATGTTATATTTTTACGGATGTTCAATATATTAGAATTTTATACAAAAATACAAAGATGATAATATGTATTGAAACACAAAAATATTTAACATTGTTTCATTGCAAGTCAAAAATCATATAAAACGAAAAAATCCTCCGAGCCGGATTCGAACCAGCGACCTATGGATAACCATCACAACTTCTACAGTCCACCGCTCTACCAACTGAGCTATCGAAGGTTACTTTTACCGGTCTTTGATAATGTTTTTCGAATTCAATTAAAGATTCGCAGCGTCACTGTGATATATATTATGCAAATACACTTTATATTGAGTATAAATCTTTCTAAAAAATCATAAAATATTACGAAATCTTTAAGATATATATATATTTTTAGGGACATTTAATTTGTTAAGTTTAGGTTGGGAAAAATACTCCGATAGTGAATATGCAAACCGATTATACATAATACGTTGTTACATTTTTGCGGTTCTGTAAGAACGTGGCTAACGAAAGATCAGGTTATTCGAAAGAAGTAAAGTTTTAAAAAAAGTGTGGTAATGTTTTTTTTTCACATTGCTACAATATGTAATATATTTACCCAAGATAAAAATATTAGAATTTTATAAAAAAAATGCACAGATGATAATATCTATTTAAACACAAAAATATTTAACATTGTTTCATGGCAAGTAAAAAATCATATAAAACCTAAAAATCCTTCGAGCCGGATTCGAACCAGCGACCTATGGATAACCATCACAACTTCTACAGTCCACCGCTGTCCCAACTGAGCTATCGATTATTACCATTGCCCTCTATTTGAAAATTGTTTTTGAAGTTCAAATAAAGATTCACAGCGTCCCTGTAAGATATTTGATTTAATTACACTTTATTTCAAGTATAAATCTTATTATCAAATCATAAAATCCTTCGAAATTCTCAATATAAACATACATTTTTACGAACATTCAATTTGTTAAGTTTAGTTTGGAAAAAAATCCATGATAGTGAATATTCAAGCTGATTATACATTATCCGTCCGTTACGTTTTTTTTTGCGGCTCTACAAGAACGTGGCTAACGATATAACAGGTTATTCGAATGTAGTAAAGTTTAAAAAAAAGTGTTAATATTTTTTCTTTGTGTCATATTGCTATACAATATATTATATTTTTACGAATGTTCATTATATTAGAATTTTATAAAAAAAAATGCAAAGATGATAATATCTATTTAAACACAAAAATATTTAACATTGTTTCATGGCAAGTCAAAAATCATATAAAACGAAAAAATCCTTCGAACCGGATTCGAACCAGCGACCTATGGATAATCATCTCAACTTCTACAGACCACCGCTCTACCAACTGAGCTATCGAAGGTTGCCGTTGCCCTCTATTTGAAAATGTTTTTTAAGTTCAAATAAAGATTCACAGCGTCCCTGAAAGATATTTGATTTAATAACACTTTATTTGAAATATAAATCTTATTAACAAATCATAATATACTTCGAAATTCCCAATATAAACTTTCATTTTTACGAACATTCAATTTGTTAAGTTTAGTTTGGAAAAAAATCTTTGATAGTGAGTATTCAAGCTGATTATACATTATTCGCCGTTACGTTTTTTTGCGACTCTACAAGAATGTGGCTAACGATAGAACAGGTTATTCGAATGTAGTAAAGTTTAAAAAAAAGTGTTAATTTTTTTTCTTTGTGTCATATTGCTATACAATATATTATATTTTTACGAATATTCATTATATTAGAATTTTATACAAAAAATGCAAAGATGATAATATGTATTGAAACACAAAAATATTTAACATTGTTTCATTGCAAGTCAAAAATCATATAAAACGAAAAAATACTTCGAGCCGGATTCGAACCAGCGACCTATGGATAACCATCACAACTACTACAGTCCACCGCTCTACCAACTGAGCTATCGAAGGTTAATTTTACCGTTCTTTGATAACGTTTTTCGAATTCAATTAAAGATTCGCAGCGTCACTGAGATATATATTATGCAAATACACTTTATATTGAGTATAAATCTTTCTAAAAAATCATAAAATATTACGAAATCTTTAAGATATATATATATTTTTAGGAACATTTAATTTGTTAAGTTTAGGTTGGGAAAAATACTCCGATAGTGAATATGCAAACGGATTATACATAATACGTTGTTACATTTTTGCGGTTCTGTAAGAACGTGGCTAACGAAAGATCAGGTTATTCGAAAGAAGTAAAGTTTTAAAAAAAGTGTGGTAATGTTTTTTTTTCACATTGCTACAATATGTTATATATTTACCCAAGATAAAAATATTAGAATTTTATAAAAAAAATGCACAGATGATAATATCTATTTAAACACAAAAATATTTAACATTGTTTCATGGCAAGTCAAAAATCGTATAAAACGAAAAAATCCTTCGAGCCGGATTCGAACCAGCGACCTATGGATAACCATCACAACTTCTACAGTCCACCGCTCTACCAACTGAGCTATCGAAGGTTGCCGTTGCCCTCTATTTGAAAATGTTTTTGAAGTTCAAATAAAGATTCACAGCGTCCCTGTAAGATATTTGATTTAATTACACTTTATTTCAAGTATAAATCTTATTATCAAATCATACCATACTTCGAAATTCCCAATATAAACATTCATTTTTACGAACATTCAATTTGTTAAGTTTAGTTTGGAAAAAAATCTTTGATAGTGAGTATTCAAGCTGATTATACATTATCCGCCGTTACGTTTTTTTGCGGCTCTACAAGAACGTGACTAACGATAGAACAGGTTATTCGAATGTAGTAAAGTTTTAAAAAAATGTGTTTATTTTTTTTATTCGTGTCACATTGCTATACAATATGTTATATTTTTACGGATGTTCATAATATTAGAATTTTATACAAAAATACAAAGATGATAATATGTATTGAAACACAAAAATATTTAACATTGTTTCATTGCAAGTCAAAAATCATATAAAACGAAAAAATACTTCGAGCCGGATTCGAACCAGCGACCTATGGATAACCATCACAACTACTACAGTCCACCGCTCTACCAACTGAGCTATCGAAGGTTAATTTTACCGTTCTTTGATAACGTTTTTCGAATTCAATTAAAGATTCGCAGCGTCACTGAGATATATATTATGCAAATACACTTTATATTGAGTATAAATCTTTCTAAAAAATCATAAAATATTACGAAATCTTTTAGATATATATATATAATTTTTAGGAACATTTAATTTGTTAAGTTTAGGTTGGGAAAAATACTCCGATAGTGAATATGCAAACGGATTATGCATAATACGTTGTTACATTTTTGCGGTTCTGTAAGAACCTGGCTAACGAAAGATCAGGTTATTCGAAAGAAGTAAAGTTTTAAAAAAAGTATGGTAATGTTATTTTTACACATTGCTACAATATGTTATATATTTACCCAAGATAAAAATATTAGAATTTTATAAAAAAAAAATGCACAGATGATAATATCTATTTAAACACAAAAATATTTAACATTGTTTCATGGCAAGTCAAAAATCATATAAAACGAAAAAATCCTTCGAGCCGGATTCGAACCAGCGACCTATGGATAACCATCACAACTTCTACAGTCCACCGCTCTACCAACTGAGCTATCGAAGGTTGCCGTTGCCCTCTATTTGAAAATGTTTTTGAAGTTCAAATAAAGATTCACAGCGTCCCTGTAAGATATTTGATTTAATTACACTTTATTTCAAGTATGAATCTTATCATCAAATCATACCATACTTCGAAATTCTCAATATAAACATACATTTTTACGAACATTCAATTTGTTAAGTTTAGTTTGGAAAAAAATCCATGATAGTGAATATTCAAGCTGATTATACATTATCCGCCGTTACGTTTTTTTGCGGGCTCTACAAGAACGTGGCAAACGATAGAACAGGTTATTCGAATGTAGTTAAGTTTAAAAAAAAGTGTTAATTTTTTTTCTTTGTGTCATATTGCTATACAATATATTATATTTTTACGAATGTTCATTATATTAGAATTTTATACAAAAAATGCAAAGATGATAATATGTATTAAAACACAAAAATATTTAACATTGTTTCATTGCAAGTCAAAAATCATATAAAACGAAAAAATCCTTCGAGCCGGATTCGAACCAGCGACCTATGGATAACCATCTCAACTTCTACAGTCCACCGCTCTACCAACTGAGCTATCGAAGGTTGCCGTTGCCCTCTATTTGAAAATGTTTTTTAAGTTCAAATAAAGATTCACAGCGTCCCTGAAAGATATTTGATTTAATAACACTTTATTTGAAGTATAAATCTTATTAACAAATCGTAACATTCTTCGCAATTCTCAATATAAACATACATTTTTAGGTTCATTCAATTTGTTAAGTTTATTTTGGAAAAAATTCCTTGATAGCGAGTATTCAAGCTGATTATACATTATCCGCCGCTACGTTTTTTTTGCGGCTCTACAAGAACGTGACTCACAACGATAGAACAGGTTATTCGAATGTAGTAAAGTTTAAAAAAAATGTGTTTATTTTTTTTATTTGTGTCACATTGCTATACAATATGTTATATTTTTACGGATGTTCAATATATTAGAATTTTATACAAAAAATGCAAAGATGATAATATGTATTGAAACACAAAAATATTTAACATTGTTTCATTGCAAGTCAAAAATCATATAAAACAAAAAAATCCTTCGAGCCGGATTCGAACCAGCGACCTATGGATAACCATCACAACTTCTACAGTCCACCGCTCTACCAACTGAGCTATCGAAGGTTACTTTTACCGGTCTTTGATAATGTTTTTCGAATTCAATTAAAGATTCGCAGCGTCACTGTGATATATATTATGCAAATACACTTTATATTGAGTATAAATCTTTCTAAAAAATCATAAAATATTACGAAATCTTTAAGATATATATATATTTTTAGGGACATTTAATTTGTTAAGTTTAGGTTGGGAAAAATACTCCGATAGTGAATATGCAAACCGATTATACATAATACGTTGTTACATTTTTGCGGTTCTGTAAGAACGTGGCTAACGAAAGATCAGGTTATTCGAAAGAAGTAAAGTTTTAAAAAAAGTGTGGTAATGTTTTTTTTCACATTGCTACAATATGTAATATATTTACCCAAGATAAAAATATTAGAATTTTATAAAAAAAATGCACAGATGATAATATCTATTTAAACACAAAAATATTTAACATTGTTTCATGGCAAGTAAAAAATCATATAAAACCTAAAAATCCTTCGAGCCGGATTCGAACCAGCGACCTATGGATAACCATCACAACTTCTACAGTCCACCGCTGTCCCAACTGAGCTATCGATTATACATAATACGTTGTTACATTTTTGCGGTTCTGTAAGAACGTGGCTAACGAAAGATCAGGTTATTCGAAAGAAGTAAAGTTTTAAAAAAAGTGTGGTAATGTTTTTTTTTCACATTGCTACAATATGTTATATATTTACCCAAGATAAAAATATTAGAATTTTATAAAAAAAATGCACAGATGATAATATCTATTTAAACACAAAAATATTTAACATTGTTTCATTGCAAGTCAAAAATCATATAAAACGAAAAAATCCTTCGAGCCGGATTCGAACCAGCGACCTATGGATAACCATCACAACTTCTACAGTCCACCGCTCTACCAACTGAGCTATCGAAGGTTGCCGTTGGCCTCTATTTGAAAATGTTTTTTAAGTTCAAATAAAGATTCACAGCGTCCCTGTAAGATATTTGATTTAATTACACTTTATTTCAAGTATAAATCTTATTAACAAATCATAATCATACTTCGAAATTCCCAATATAAACATACATTTTTACGAACATTCAATTTGTTAAGTTTAGTTTGGAAAAAAATCCTTGATAGCGAGTATTCAAGCTGATTATACATTATCCGCCGCTACGTTTTTTTGCGGCTCTACAAGAACGTGACTCACAACGAAAGAACAGGTTATTCGAATGTAGTAAAGTTTTAAAAAAATGTGTTTATTTTTTTTATTTGTGTCACATTGCTATACAATATGTTATATTTTTACGGATGTTCAATATATTACAATTTTATACAAAAAATGCAAAGATGATAATATGTATTGAAACACAAAAATATTTAACATTGTTTCATTGCAAGTCAAAAATCATATAAAACGAAAAAATCCTTCGAGCCGGATTCGAACCAGCGACCTATGGATAACCATCACAATTTCTACAGTCCACCTCTCTACCAACTGAGCTATAGAAGGTTGCCGTTGGCCACTATTTGAAAATGTTTTTTTAAGTTCAAGTAAAGATTCACAGCGTCACTGTGAGATATTTGATTTAATTACACTTTATTTCAAGTACAAATCTTATTAACAAATCATAACATACTTCGCAATTCTCAATATATACATATATTTTTGGGAACATTCAATTTGTTAAGTTTATTTTGGAAAAAAATCCTTGATAGCGATTATTCAAGCTGATTATACATTATCCGCCGTTACGTTTTTTGCGGGTCTACATAAGAACGTGGCTAACGATAGAACAGGTTATTCGAATGTAAAAAAGTTAAAAAAATGTGTTAATTTTTTTTCTTTGTGTCACATTGCTATACAATATGTTATATTTTTACGAATGTTCATTATATTAGAATTTTATACAAAAATACAAAGATGATAATATGTATTAAAACACAAAAGTATTTAACATTGTTTCATTGCAAGTCAAAAATCATATAAAACGAAAAAATCCTTCGAGCCGGATTCGAATCAGCGACCTATGGATAACCATCACAACTTCTACAGTCCACCGCTCTACCAACTGAGCTATCGAAGGTTGCCGTTGCCCTCTATTTGAAAATGTTTTTTAAGTTCAAATAAAGATTCACAGCGTCCCTGAAAGATATTTGATTTAATAACACTTTATTTGAAGTATAAATCTTATTAACAAATCATAATATACTTCGAAATTCCCAATATAAACATTCATTTTTACGAACATTCAATTTGTTAAGTTTAGTTTGGAAAAAAATCTTTGATAGTGAGTATTCAAGCTGATTATACATTATCCGCCGTTACGTTTTTTTGCGGCTCTACAAGAACGTGACTAACGATAGAACAGGTTATTCGAATGTAGTAAAGTTTAAAAAAAATGTGTTTATTTTTTTTAATTTGTGTCACATTGCTATACAATATGTTATATTTTTACGGATGTTCAATATATTAGAATTTTATACAAAAAATGCAAAGATGATAATATGTAATGAAACACAAAAATATTTAACATTGTTTCATTGCAAGTCAAAAATCATATAAAACGAAAAAATCCTTCGAGCCGGATTCGAACCAGCGACCTATGGATAACCATCACAACTTCTACAGTCCACCGCTCTACCAACTGAGCTATCGAAGGTTACTTTTACCGGTCTTTGATAATGTTTTTCGAATTCAATTAAAGATTCGCAGCGTCATTGTGATATATATTATGCAAATACACTTTATATTGAGTATAAATCTTTCTAAAAAATCATAAAATATTACGAAATCTTTAAGATATATATATATTTTTAGGAACATTTAATTTGTTAAGTTTAGGTTGGGAAAAATACTCCGATAGTGAATATGCAAACCGATTATACATAATACGTTTATACATTTTTCCGGTTCTGTAAGAACGTGGCTAACGAAAGATCAGGTTATTCGAAAGAAGTAAAGTTTTAAAAAAAGTGTGGTAATGTTTTTTTTTTCACATTGCTACAATATGTTATATATTTACCCAAGATAAAAATATTAGAATTTTATAAAAAAAAAATGCACAGATGATAATATCTATTTAAACACAAGAATATTTAACATTGTTTCATGGCAAGTCAAAAATCATATAAAACGAAAAAATCCTTCGAGCCGGATTCGAACCAGCGACCTATGGATAACCATCACAACTTCTACAGTCCACCGCTCTACCAACTGAGCTATCGAAGGTTGCCGTTGCCCTCTATTTGAAAATGTTTTTTAAGTTCAAATAAAGATTCACAGCGTCCCTGTAAGATATTTGATTTAATAACACTTTATTTAAAGTATAAATCTTATCATCAAATCATACCATACTTCGAAATTCTCAATATAAACATACATTTTTACGAACCTTCAATTTGTTAAGTTTAGTTTGGAAAAAAAATCCATGATAGTGAATATTTAAGCTGATTATACATTATCCGTCGTTACGTTTTTTTGCGGCTCGACAAGAACGTGGCTAACGATATAACAGGTTATTCGAATGTAGTAAAGTTTAAAAAAAGTGTTAATTTTTTTTCTATGTGTCATATTGCTATACAATATATTATATTTTTACGAATATTCATTATATTAGAATTTTATACAAAAAATGCAAAGATGATAATATGTATTAAAACACAAAAATGTTTAACATTGTTTCATTGCAAGTCAAAAATCATATAAAACGAAAAAATCCTTCGAGCCGGATTCGAACCAGCGACCTATGGATAACCATCACAACTTCTACAGTCCACCGCTCTACCAACTGAGCTATCGAAGGTTGCCGTTGCCCTCTATTTGAAAATGTTTTTTTAGTTCAAATAAAGATTCACAGCGTCCCTGAAAGATATTTGATTTAATAACACTTTATTTAAAGTATAAATCTTATTAACAAATCATAATATACTTCGAAATTCCCAATATAAACATTCATTTTTACGAACATTCAATTTGTTAAGTTTAGTTTGGAAAAAAATCTTTGATAGTGAGTATTCAAGCTGATTATACATTATCCGCCGTTACGTTTTTTTGCGGCTCTACAAGAACGTGACTAACGATAGAACAGGTTATTCGAATGTAGTAAAGTTTAAAAAAAAAGTGTTATTTTTTTTTATTTGTGTCACATTGCTATACAATATGTTATATTTTTACGGATGTTCAATATATTAGAATTTTATCCAAAAATACAAAGATGATAATATGTATTGAAACACAAAAATATTTAACATTGTTTCATTGCAAGTCAAAAATCATATAAAACGAAAAAATACTTCGAGCCGGATTCGAACCAGCGACCTATGGATAACCATCTCAACTTCTACAGTCCACCGCTCTACCAACTGAGCTATCGAAGGTTAATTTTACCGTTCTTTGATAACGTTTTTCGAATTCAATTAAAGATTCGCAGCGTCACTGAGATATATATTATGCAAATACACTTTATATTGAGTATAAATCTTTCTAAAAAATCATAAAATATTACGAAATCTTTAAGATATATATATATATATAATTTTAGGAACATTTAATTTGTTAAGTTTAGGTTGGGAAAAATACTCCGATAGTGAATATGCAAACGGATTATACATAATACGTTGTTACATTTTTGCGGTTCTGTAAGAAGGTGGCTAACGAAAGATCAGGTTATTCGAAAGAAGTAAAGTTTTAAAAAAAGTGTGGTAATGTTTTTTTTTCACATTGCTACAATATGTTATATATTTACCCAAGATAAAAATATTAGAATTTTATAAAAAAAAATGCACAGATGATAATATCTATTTAAACACAAAAATATTTAACATTGTTTCATTGCAAGTCAAAAATCATATAAAACGAAAAAATCCTTCGAGCCGGATTCGAACCAGCGACCTATGGATAACCATCACAACTTCTACAGTCCACCGCTCTACCAACTGAGCTATCGAAGGTTGCCGTTGGCCTCTATTTGAAAATGTTTTTTAAGTTCAAATAAAGATTCGCAGCGTCCCTGTAAGATATTTGATTTAATTACACTTTATTTCAAGTATAAATCTTATCATCAAATCATACCATACTTAGAAATTCTCAATATAAACATACATTTTTAGGAACTTTCAATTTGTTAAGTTTAGTTTGGAAAAAAATCCATGATAGGGAATATTCAAGCTGATTATACATTATCCGCCGTTACGTTTTTTTGCGGCTCTACAAGAACGTGGCTAACGATAGAACAGGTTATTCGAATGTAGTAAAGTTTAAAAAAAAGTGTTAATTTTTTTTCTTTGTGTCATATTGCTATACAATATATTATATTTTTACGAATGTTCATTATATTAGAATTTTATACAAAAAAATTCAAAGATGATAATATGTATTAAAACACAAAAATATTTAACATTGTTTCATTGCAAGTCAAAAATCATATAAAACGAAAAAATCCTTCGAGCCGGATTCGAACCAGCGACCTATGGATAACCATCACAACTTCTACAGTCCACCGCTCTACCAACTGAGCTATCGAAGGTTGCCGTTGCCCTCTATTTAAAAATGTTTTTTAAGTTCAAATAAAGATTCACAGCGTCCCTGAAAGATATTTGATTTAATTACACTTTATTTCAAGTATAAATCTTATTAACAAATCATAATATACTTCGAAATTCCCAATATAAACATACATTTTTAGGAACTTTTAATTTGTTAAGTTTGGTTTGGAAAAAAATCCTTGATAGTGAATATTCAAGCTGATTATACATTATCCGCTGTTAGTTTTTTGCGGTTGTACAAGAACGTGGCTAACGATAGAACAGGTTATTCGAATGTAGTAAAATTTAAAAAAAAGTGTTATTTTTTTTTTTGTGTCATATTGCTACAATATGTTATATATTTACCCAAGATAAAACTATTAGAATTTTATATAAAAAATGCAGACATGATAATATTTATTTAAACACAAAAATAATTCACTTTGTTTCATTGCAAGTCAAAAATCAAATAAAAAGAAGAAATCATTCGAGTCGGATTCGAACCAGCGACCTATGGATAACCATCACAACTTCTACAGTCCACCGCTCTACCAACTGAGCTATCGAATGTTGCTTTTTCTCGGTTTTAAGTTTAATTAAAGATTCGCAACGTCACTGTGATATATATTATACAAATGCACTTTATTTTGAGTATAAATGTTATTATTAAATCATAACATATTTCGAAATCTTTAATATATATATATATATATTTAGCCACATTTAATTTGTAAATTTTAATTTAGGAAAATTCCTTCGATAGAGAATATGCAAACAGATTGTACATTATTAACTGTTACGTTTTTGCGTATCTATAAGAACGTGGCTAACGAAAGAGCATGTTATTCGAAAATAGTTAAGTTTTTAAAAAATATGGTAATTTTTTTCTTTGTGTCACATTGCTATAATATGTTATATATTTACCCAAGATAAAAATATTAGAATTTTATATAAAAAATGCACAGATGATAATATTTTTTTAAATACAAAAATATTTAACATTGTTTCATTGCAAGTCAAAATCGTATAAAACGAAAAAATCCTTCGAGAAGGATTCGAACCAGCGACCTATGGATAACCATTACAACTTCTACGACAGTCCACCGGTCTACCAACTGAGCTATCGAAGGTTGCCGTTGGCCTCTATTTGAAAATGTTTCTCAAGTTCAATTAAAGATTCACTGCGTCACTGTGAGATATTTGATTTAATAACACTTTAATTTAAGTATAAATCTTATTAATAAATCATAACATATTTCGAAATCTTATTTTCGAAACATTATTTTTTGTGCATTTTTTTAAATCGGATATTGTATAACCAGCTTGTCGCTTCCCTCTCGGATTGTATCTTGTCGATTTCGATATATATTGTGTTTTGTTTCTTAATGTTATACTTCAAATAAAGTGTAAATTGAATGCTATATCTCTAAATGAAGTTGTAAATCTTTAGCTAAACTTGAGGGACTTTCATTTTAGTTTGTTTTGTTTTTTGTATCATTTATTTTTTGTTATGTTACTTTTTAGCAGTTATATAGGTCACACTTACGTGGCGCCAAAAACTTCCTTAAAGGCATTTATAACGTCCATACAATTACGATGATATAAAGCTATATAGTGATAAACAAGTCACACAAGAACAATAAAAATCGGAATATACAGTGAAATACACGTCATACGCTGACGTTTGACGATGTTGTCTTCTCCGTCGTCGAACAGGCGCTATACATATTTTAATACACATAAAATTTTGATCTTGCGGATGCCACAAGGTTATAATGGTTATTCATATGACACTGAATCGAATTGTCTCTTTTATATTTTTGCATAAGACTTGTAAATTTTATTTAAATTTTAATTGTTCCGCGTCATGTTAATGTTCATTAAAATCTTGATTTTTTTTTACTTTTTAATGGTTAAATCATGTTAAGTTAAAACATATAACGTGACTTAATGACAATCTAGATTCTAGACTTAATGACCATGATTTGTGCTTTTCGAATGCCTTTTAGTGGTGGCAATATTGGACAAATGTTGTTACATTATTAGACTGCATTCGTTTACGTATGAACCTTTTAGGTTCAACAAAATTTAAAATGTTAAATTAAACATACACCGAAGATTTTGCTCATAGTTAACCGAAATTGGTCTTAGTTAACTGTATGCTTGTTTGTTTTGTGCTAATCATCGCCGTTTTAATAAAAATTGTTATTTTTATGTTTTTCGTTGTGGTTTTATTTATATTATACTCTCTAGACCCTTCGACTTATAGTATTTGCTGCCGCTTATCCAATTTACGGGTTTTGGGGTTGTCTTTAGCTTTACTACGCATTTCCCCTTTCCTAGGTTGTCTTTGGTTGCGTTAGCCTTGTTCTTTTGCTTTTGGTTCATGCTCTATAGATGGCGTAAAACCATTAAATTGAACTCTATGCTCGGCCGTATAATCTTATAGTTGTGATCTCTTACTTGTGGTATTTAAATGAGTGTATTGCTGGGATGCGGGCCAATGTTCTCATTTAGCTGGTAGGAATTTGATTTACAGCCCTTATTATGAGGTTAGTTTGTATTGGAACGAGGGAGAATCATTAGTTGAATGGCTACTAAACCTAACTGCGATGCGTTTGATTCAACTTTTTTAACATTGTTAGTTTATTGTTTTATGTTACAGGCGTTGAGGTTGCTTAGATACGTAGGTAAAATATTATTGTATCTAAAAAAATTGTGATACTTAAAACACTGTTTAGCTATAATCCAAACACAACCTAGGTT
>CH001361.1:5057-18069 GCA_000149265.1 Ciona savignyi | reverse complement strand
CTTAATTTTGACAAAGTGAACATACGTCAAAGTAAATATAATTTATGATTTAATACTACATTTATTTTCGCGACAAAATGTAATTGAGTTACATAGGATAACACTTGTTGCAGAAATTAAATCGACGGCAGAAATTATTAATCCTAAACCCATTCGGCGATGCACACACACTGAATTATATGGTCCTCATCAGCGCATATTCGTGGTTAGTACGTCATACTGCTGTAGTCAAGTACATTGGTAATTTACAAACAAAACATATATTAAATTAACTTTTGATATTAAGTGTCCAAGATCAAATGACCTTTAGGATAAACTGAGCGACCACATATAAAGGAGAGTCGGCCCATATTACACAAAAACAATGTTGTTTGGGGAAGGAAACATAGCCAATATAATGTTAACCCCTACAAATTATATATTATGGAAAACATTATCAAATCTTTTTAGACAGTCAAGGCAAAAAATACAAATCCAGCATAATATATTTTATCTTGACACATTACGGAATTAATTTACATATTCAAGGGTTAGAATGGAATTTAAAAAAACAATCAAAAACATTCAGATTAACAATATTTCTCTAGCTTTGTGCTTTCTGCTCTATTTAAATTAGTTATCACTTATTCGCAGTAGTTTACTGCACATTAACAAGCGCGGCTATGCATAGTATTATTAATAAGATGGAACTCTGAACATATGTGGCTGCGGCGGTGGTCATTTCGTCGTTCACGCCCATTGCAGGTGTTGTTGCCATAATGGCGGTGGTCATTTCGTCGTTCACACCCGTTGCAGGTGTTGTTGCCATGTTGACGGTGGTTGTTTCCGTGTGAAGTGTAGTAGTTACCGTGCAAACGTCCAACTCATCACCAGATGTCGCACCAGTGCGAGGCTCAGAGCAGTTTGCAGCCACGTCGGCGTAAGGAACGTCAATTTGGACTTCCATATGCAGCGTAGGTACCTGGGTGGCATTAAGTTGGTTATATTTTTATATGTTATAACAGGCGTGCGGATTAAATCAGCTTCTGGCATAGTTGTTTTTGTTCTTGGGAAAGGAACTTAGCAGACTTCGCCTCCAGTAGCCCGACTGTAGGCGCGAGGTAATCTGACAATTACCGTATTATAACATCCCTACCTTTTCCCCTCGACGAAGTGTACTAGATTTTATTGACAACAACTTTAAATAATCAAAGCTACAACTATATAGTGCGTTGTCTTACTGCGTCAGGTAGGGCAGTGGTCGACGCGCAGTACTGTTGGTGTACCATATCATGAGTAGCTTTTTCAAAATCTTTCACCTTAGCCTCAGTCCAGTCAATCTATGAAGAACAACGTTTTTAATTCAAGAAAAAAAACTGTTTTCAAGGTGTTAAGTGAACAAATGTATGAAATTTATATTGAGCCCTTTCTTGTGACAAAATAGTGATGCGATATTTGAATGCGGTAGATTTCCGCCAAGTTTAAATGTGTAAAACAAATCATAACGCAGGAAATGAAAAATACGATAAAACTAAATAAAATAAAATATACTCACAGCATTAATATGGTCCGCTACATTGACACCAGCAAGTTCATCAGGCTTCACAATATGTACGTTATATATGGTGTCATATATACTATAGTTTGACCATGTATAGCTATAAAGAATCGAATTAAAATTGTTAGTAAAATGTTTGATTTTAGTTATAATTATTGAACACATATTACATATAAGAAATATTATTGTTGTTTTATTCCAGTGAATGGAAAAAAGCATTGAGCATTATCATTGATCTTTTTTAATGCAGACTAGAGACGAGTCATTTTGATGACTGACTTGAGTCAAATCAAGTCTTTGTAAAATGAGAAACAACATAAAAATGCAGTTGGAATATAGGATAGTGCTTTTATCGGAAATTCTTTTACGAGTAATCTCCTCACCCACCAAGATACAATTCACACAACAAAATGAATACCACATTTAAAAAAATCCAATTCAGTGCTTACTCTGTTTCATCAATTCCAAAGTACTTGAAGACTTGGTTCATCACTGGAGAGGTGATGCAGAAATACGTTGGTAATCTCGGATAATAGTAAATAAATGCCTCGCACATTTCCGAAGTGGTTTGTAAACCGCCCTTGAATAAAAATGTTATGAACAATTTTTCTTAAAAAAGTTAAGAAATAATAATGAAGTTTTTATTCTGTGAAGGAGAAAATGAATCACAGGGCAACTGTCAGATAACCTTGCAAATTCGTAATGGACGAGGTATCATTTAGGTAATTGTCAGATAAACTCAGAACCACAATTAGATTTGGGGAGCTTTTACAGTTAAATTTGTGTAAGACATTTCTAAAGTCTAAACCTATTAATCTACTAATTTCAGACAATGTCTGTTTAAACCTAATGCCTTGATTAAGAACACAATCATCTAGCCCAGCTGTTTTTAAACTGGGGTCCGCGGTCTTTTGGGGTCAGCAAGACAATTTTCTGGGACCGCGAAGCACCTTCTAGAAAATTAAAACGATGCTCATAAAGAAAAAAATGTGTAAAATTAAGTTTTCATGCAACTTTTCTTTCAATCAACTTAACAAACACAATTTGCCATGAAAGCTTACAGGCTACATGGGCATTTATGACATCACAAGAAGCTATTTGATGTCACATTAGTGCAATTCAAAAGTACCAACAAGCCTATCTGAGACTGCAGAACTCCTACTACAGTAGGAAATAGTACAACTCCTATTATAGTAGGAGTAAACATTTAAAAAAATGCCAAGGTCAGGGGCTTCTCGTTTTTCCTTAAGCCATTCATCCGGGTTAATATGTTTTGTTTTATAATTTTAACGTTGCTAATTTTTTCGTTTTACTTCCCTGGTTTTCGAGAGGATTGTGAGTCATTTAAAACATTGCTAGGGGACCATTGCGAATTTTTTTAAAAAAAGTTTAAGGACCGCTGATCTAGCCAGTGTTGGGTTAAAATATCACAACCCATTAGCTGGCAACGGACCGTCAACAGTCTTACCAATTAAACTAAGCTACCGGAAATTTAATGACAGCAGAATTTTTTGTAGCCAAATTATAAAGCAATGTTAACAAATTTTTTGCAGTATTTAAATTATAAGGTTATCTCAGGCGGCAGGAAAATTCGCAACAATACCACAAAAAATATCAGATAAACAGTTGATATTTAAATAAAAAAAATAATACTGCAAGATTGGTCTTCTAAGACCTAAAAAAATTTCTAGTAAATAAATGCCAACTCTACACCATTTACCACCAAAATTATACACTAAAATGTACTTATTCTGTTGGTTTAATATAAAAAAATTTGTAAAATTATCATTGAGCTGATATATATCTTACCAAAGTTACTTCGGACTTCCCCTTGGTATGGTAGATGCAAATCGCTTGCAAAGCGTCTCCATTTTTAACCACTTTCTCTGTCGGCATCATTCTTGTTTCTTGGTAATTAAAATCGTAGAAGTCATCTTTGGCCAGAGGCGGAAGCTCAACCTTGTCCCTTAATGATATAAATGGTAAGATAAATGCATTGTCCTTGGCAGTGAGCAAATATGGTAGTGTGTCATAGAGTTAGCTAAAAGGCATAGTAATTTCATCAACATATACAATACAGTAAATATCTTTGCTAACCTGCTATGGGCAAAACGTTGTCTTACCGATTACCCATGATATTAGACTTTTTGTTATTTAACCCACACAGATAAACATTATTATATCATTTTTACAATAAATTATAAAACCCGAATGTTAATCCCTGCCTGCATTAAGATGCAATTACAACATCCTACATATTTCAACATGAGGGCAAACGTTTTACATTTTCCATCTTCATAATGATAATTTTTGCAAATTTGTCTGGTAAAGCTCACCGAATATGCTTCAACTTCAGAGCACGACCAGTTAGGTGGCTGTGCAACATCACACCATACACATTAATTTGATCAACCCCGATGGCGTTCATTCCCTGCAGATATTCTAATGTTAAAGTTAGACGTGAATGTAGTCTAGGGTTAGGTTAATAACAGTTAAGATTATTTCTTCTTTGTTACATTAAAGAAGGTTAGCGTGTTTATGTAATTAAAAATGTAGAAAGAAAACATGACAAAACTAGAGTATTTCAAACACTTAGTAAATGCACATAATATTACAGTATAAAAAAATAGTCAGTTCCCGCCAGGACGGACATCTCACCGCAGAAAGACATGATGAAGTGCATGTTGCAGTTGTTAGAAAGGATTGAGCATTTGGGGGTATAATGTGCATTATACCGGATGTACTCTGTCCCGCAATTAAAGTGCCACTGTCATACAGGCGCAAGTCAGGTGTATAAATCAATCGAAGACCAGAGGAGTCAATAACACCTGATTGAAAAGAAAATTTAAAGCTTGTCCATGATGATCAATTTGTAGTCATATTCGATTTAAGTTTTGATAAATAAGTGCTAGATCTGTTGTTGGCACAGTCTCAGTATCGAACCTGTGGTAAGGTCCATATTTGAATCTCATTTTATTCATTTTGCGATTTAATGAGACATATCACAGAATATATTCATGTTAATACGCATTGCTCCAATAATAAAAGGCATTGACATCAGAAATCATAAGATTGCTTTGCATTCAAGCATAATACCAGAGCTTGCTGTGTGATGTACAATTTAATGTCATTGCTCTAATTTAGGTACTTTAACATAATTGGTTTAAGAAATGTTCGGTAATTTAATTGTTTAAGATATAAGAAATATTCAGTGGGTGGTTACATTCAACAATGTTACAGTGTAAAAAGCAAATGCTAAGCAACGATATTATAAACAAGAGGTTTTAATTAAAATGTGTGTTCTGTCGGTGTTATAAGCAAGAGATATGCATTACTGGTGTTGCATGCACAAAGTGAGTAATAAAGCTTCAAATGTGTGACTTTGATGTCAATGTGCTTTTGTTTAACCATTCAGGTGGTAGAATGGTAGTCATGCAAGAATACAAGAGAAAAAAATAATACTTTATCCCCATTAATGGGAAAATGAAAAAGGAGTTTTCACATGGTCCATCGTCAGATTACCCGGCGACCAGCATTTCATTATCATAGCTATTGCAGTGTGTTGTATAAATGCAACTGTTTTTTTGTTTAACCAAGTAATGAGTCAACACAGAAGTTTATGTTAACAATCATTTACTGCACCTGCTTTACTAGTTGGATTGTCGTAATGTATTTCCAGTAAAACATACTTAGAAGAGCTAGTATCTCCAAACACTAGGCCTGTATGCTTGGGGAACACTATTGGCTGTAAATAGATTTTTATTATTTTGTAAATCATTAAGTTCAACATGTTCATGATCAACATGTTTCATTGATGTTTTTCTTGGCAGTTGAAAGAGGAATGAGTATGAAATGAAAGCCAACTGATGACACCCATTTAAAAAAAAAATGGGTATTATATTTCTTAAAATTGTGGACTAACCCCTCCTCCTACAGCCCATGCAGCCAATACTTCGGTGCACCCTTCGAAATCCGCCATGTTAGGGCTGTAGCATTCTGCGCTGTCGCCAACATGTTCTGTTGCCTGCAATTAAAGTATGTTGTATGTATGTTATGATGTAAAAATAGAAAAATAGTGGAAAAAATATGGTGAAACTTGCAGTCGAATTTATTTCTGTACAGAATTCAACAAAAATTCAACCAGCCAAATTTCACAACTTTAGTCAGGTCTAACATTGATAAATTTAATAAGTTAAACAAGCCATGTGAGACAAAGATCTGGAGAAAAAGTAACTCACTTTTAGCTGTGTACAGAAGTAGGCAACAATGTGGTGCAGATGTTGCTCATTACCAGGGTGGAGAATTGGCTCTGCCTGTTACAATAAGTGAATTATAATTTGAGGTGATAATCCTTTAACTAGCAGTTAAGGTTAGACAGTCAGTTTGGTTTTGTAGGTATGGACAAAGGTTGTGTAGGGCATTCTCAGAAAAGTTTAGGTTATAAAGTAGGTTAAATTCTCACATAAGGTTGTTGAAAAGAGATATCATTTAAAAGACTTGTAAAAGAAAGCTAAAAAAGCGGAAAACAGTCATTTAAACACTTTAAATAATAATTCTTAAACTATTTGGAGGTACACTCCGTTGCAAAACCTAATAACATTAGAAAAGGTAAGAAGTAAAAGTATAGCAAACAACAAAATTTAAATGAAATTAATATGGTAAGACCTCCAATAGAAGTGTGCAGTAAACCATTTTTAGTAGTGTATAAAAAAGTATTTATAATGTTCAACCCATTTAACGAGGAGCAGAAATTTTATGAGTAATTATTTTTTTGTTTTTGTTCCTTTCTAGTTTTACTGATAAATAGAAAAAGTAAAAGGAATTGGACAAAAAAAATTAATGTACAAAACCATATTAATATTATAATTATTTAGCTTTTGTTGATTAACCCTGTTTTAGAACAATTATAATCTTTTTCTTACCATAACAAGGTGGTACTTCCTGTCAGTGGGAATCTCGAACATTCGGCAGTTGTAGTAGGATGGCACGGCTGGAAGATGAAAGTTGTCCGCCTTAAGATCCAGTGTAATGTGGGTCTCTCCTTCGGGGAAAATTGACTCATCTCCATTTGGAATGTCGATGAGAATCACACTTTTGGAACCTAAAAGTTTGTGTGTTGAAAAATAAAGAAAAACAATTTCGATTAACTTAGTCGATTAGAACAATGATTGTCTGCTAGAAGGTGGTATGGGCTAAAATCTTGCTGCTGGCTAGTCGGTCTTTTCCATGGCACTTTACAGATATATCCTAAATCAGGGGTCGGCAACCTACGGCCCGCGGGCCGCATCAGGCCCGCCAAGCAAATTCATCCGGCCCGAGACATCTTACTGAAGTAATATAGAATACGGCCCACTGTGTCATCTGCAATCTTAGATTTTGATAAATTTCAACAATTTATGCGGCAATAATAAAAAATGCGCCTGACCGTGTCTATTGAGAATGTGTGCGTGCAGACAAAGAAAATGCTTTTGGGAGAAAGCAATAAGTGTGTGTGTTTGTTGACATGCGCATTAATTAGTGAGAGTAGAAGCAATCCAATTGTAATATCATGACATTATGACGTCATGACACATATTATGACATGTAACATTATGACACAACATACATCGTTTTTGCTATTTCAAGTGTTTGCATCGTGTATTTTACTAACTAAAGTCCTGTACGATAGATATTACTAGGTAGTAAACATATATTTTTCTAATTGATTTTGCAATCCTGAAATGTTATCAAAACGTAGAAAAGTTGATGTGGAGTTGAGAAATTTATTACGGCCCGCCGAGATCATTTTCAGTTGGGTTTTGGCCCGCGACTATGAAAAGGTTGCCGACCCCTGTCCTAAATCAAGAGATTAACTGCTAGAATTAAAAATGTAGTAATATCTTAACCAAATAAAACACACTGCAGTAGCTGCATTCATCCTACTTGTTGGTGGAAGGTTATTCACGATTTCTTGTGTGATAACAAGAAGTTTGCCACTCCCACCAATAAACATAATTATTCTAGGTCATAAAATAATAATAAAACTAAAAATACAGTTTGATATCAGATTTACCCCATCCATACCTCGGTTGGTTCCATGATAATCATCAGGTGCTTTAATATCATCACCCTCTGGGTCTGTAATTCCGAAAGCGTAGATCACTTTAGTTGTGTCTCCCTGTTCAAAAATAATATAACATAAATTTAAACCATTCTTTTTATAGTCCTTACGCAATGCACATGGCAGGCACGAAATGCTTTTACCAATAGCTATTCAACCTGGCAAGCATTGATTTAATACCACAAACCTATTCTGATAAACAGGACATGATGCAAGAATTAGGCCTAGTTAAGGACACAGTCATATGTTGCCATGCTAGTTTGCACATTGGGGTTCGCTTACTAGAGCTATTGTAGAGTATACATATATACAATAAGAAAATTTGTTTAGCTTATGTTCAACTTATTTAATGGTGTTTAAGGTAGTTTTTTTAGATAATAAACAAGAAAATGACACAATCTACTAATAAGAGAAAAACTCTTGCAGTAATGTGAAAGACAAGTTCAATTTCACAGCTGCCAGGAATAGTGATGTTATTCAAAAAAAGATGAATATCAATGCTTTACATAACTCACAGTAATCGCTCGGTCAAAGTCCACTTCACAAGCAGGAATCTGTCGTTGAAACTTAATGACGGTCCATCCATCACATTCGAATCCAGCCAACAGGTCAACATTCTGTTCAGGATCTTTTGGAGGGTAGGTGTTCGAATCTTGGCCATGTCGGTCCTGCCAATCAATCAAAATTTGTGAAAAAAACGCAATAATGTCAATCATTTTTAATAAGATTATCTTACAAATTCATTATCATCTCAAGATACCATGTGTTTATTAAGGATATCACAGTAAAATGCATAAATTATAGTATGGCCTGGAAAAAGAACCAAGCCAAAATAAAACAACAGAGTATAATCTTTATATTAAAATATTTTGAAACAAATACCTTACTTTAATTACCCCTTTTGTTTTAACAAATTTTAATATTATAAATATTTTTATACGTTGTCTTACCGTGATATAAGCTGTTCCCTCCTTGACCCAACCAATGTATATGTCAGCTCCTATCATGCCCCCATTTGGGGAAAATCCTATTCCGAGCCAACCGGTTGTTTGTCCATGCATCTGGAAGGTAAAACATTATTTTAATGATGTAATACCAAAAACAAAAATAATTTTTTTGTTTTACTTTTGTCTTAAATTCAATACATAGATGGGAATGTTTTAAAAAAGCACAGTGTGTTAACTGACAGTAAATTGTTTCATTACCTCGTTTCCTGTTAGGTTAGCTAATAAAAGTATTGTGTAACAATTAAGCAAATTTTTTTGGTCAGGATAATTTAATTATTTTGTGTCAGGTGATATCCACAACACAACTGATAACTGAAATAAATACATCAAAAAGTTATTGGCAATACAAAGTACCCATTTTATAGTTCGGTCAAATTGGGTCCACTAACCTCAAATGTGATGTGAGTCTCATTATATTTCCAATATATCTTAACTTTCCCTTCAATATCAAGTACAATATTGTGTGGAAATGATTCGGTTGGGTCTGGTTCAAAGGATGGTGGTTGAGTTGTGGTGTCAACTGGTGGTTCGGTGGTGGTGTCGAGTGTTGGAATGGTGGTTGTAACGGGTGGTGGTAGAGTGGTTGCAATGACACAACTGTCGGTAATCTCACCGCTCGTCGCACCCTGTGTAGGTTCGGTGCAGTTTTCTTCAGGTGGGATGAAGGTCTCATTGATTTCAATCCCGAATGTTCTATAAGTCAACTTTAAGGAATAAAAAAGCTTGATATTAGCAATTCATAGTTTAAAACTTTGGGGAGAAGTACAAACATAATTCTGAAAACTGAATAAGATAAATTTTATTTAAAGCGTGAAATTTTGATGTTTCTTTAATAATGTATAGAAATTTTTAGATTTATATATATTTTTAACCGAAGTTTAAACTAAAACGTACTAATATTTAATCAGTTGAACTTGTATAAAGGAAAGTATTGCGATTTTGGCATAGTCAAAAAGGAAATAATATTAATTACAAATTTGTTTTTACAGAACTCATAGACTTACTCCATCTGGCCAGCCTGCATCACCAATGCAATTTTGAGATTTCAACAAATCCCTTGCAGCAATACTGAAATTTTCGGCCATTTCTTGGTCCCATGGCATCTAACACAAATGTTAGTTGATTAATTTTGGTATTTTTGGCCACAAAAGATGCAGAAACTTAACAACACACTTTTCTTTTAGCTTAAATGTGGTCACTTTAATTTTTATAACTGCCCCACTACCACTAGTGTGGTAATTGTCCGGTGATTGACCAGATTGTAATTGTTCTAGTTAATAATTGTCCAAGTGTTTGTTAGAGGTCGATAAATATTTGGTTTGCCGATTGTATTATCTAATATTAAGACGTTATTAATAATATGTATCTATATTCTATGGTATATATGTATCTATGATAATATGTATCTATCTACGATATTACTGCAAACATATTTTAGTGACGTGGAACAAAAGGGAAGTAAAAATGACATGGGCAAATACCAAAATTTGATGTTTTTATCTTACAATTGCTATATAAAAATATACATGAATACAATTAATATGTAACTAGTTAAAAAAATGACTTTAACAGTAAAAATGTGGTATCGCTTTAATTTATTGTTTATACTAGTAAGTAGAACTCGTAGTTGGTAATTATCCTAGTGATAGTTGTTCTAGTTGGTCACTGTGTGTAAGAAAACTACCTAGTACCTTGTGTGCTTATATAATAACTAAAATAAGATCTACAATGTCTGACCTTTACGGTAGCTTCTATAAACTATATATAGTTTGCAAGGTAGAAAAATACACATATATAGAGTGTACAAAAAACTCTACAAAATTAACAAAAAAACTAACTTAAGTAACTTTACAATCGACACCTAAACTTACCGAGTTCAAGTACTCTGCAACTGTTTGACCAGCCAAGTTTTCTGGCTTGACAATAGCATAGCTTGTTAGGTCAGTGTACACTCCTTCATGTTCCCCAATTATACTTAAAAAAATATTTATTAAAATCTAAATTATGCTATTGCTTTTATATGCATGAAATTTTCGATTTATTTTACATTTTTAAAAATGCTTTTATATACAGACTTACAGTAAACACATATCGGTATATAATATAGGCGGTGATGGCGTAAAAACATAATAGCTTGAAAAAATACAAATGTAAATATATATGAAATTAAAGCTACTAACATCTTAATCGAAAGTAAAGTAATCTATGTACCTTATTTCTGTTAATCCAAAATAATTCATGAGTGCGTTATATTCCCATGCCGATTGGCAGAATGATATAGGCATGGCTGGATAGTAGTAAATAAATGTCATGCACATCTCTTTTGTAGTTTCCAAACCTCCCTAAAAGTATAAATGTAAGTATAACATTAAGAGTAGTAATAGTACATTATTGCAAAATAAGTTGTTTAAAATAAATTTAAACGACAATTCAATTTAATTATTTAAACAACAAATAAAAATAACTAAAATGTCTACAAAAGGCACATATTTATTTATTAACCATTTGTAAGTACTGTGTGTTCCTAATATTTTTGCACAAAAATGAAGCAATATTTGATATTTAGATAAAACAAAAGCATTGTTATATAGATTATATGTATTAAAATGAAGGTCTTTAGTATGGAAATATGCCTGATGATACACCGGGAGGCATAATAGCTTGTCCTAAATCAAAAATGTGCACTACAAGAATTAAAAAAGAAAAATAACTTACATAGGTAAATTCAGTTCTATCTTTGGTGTTATAGTTACAAACAGCTTGCACTGCATCTCCACGTTGAATAACCCGCTCACTTGATAACGTCCTGGATTCTTGGTAGTTGAAGTCGTATGATTTGTCTGAGGCCAATGGGGGCAACTCTACTCCATTGCTAAATACAATGCTTACAGTTAATCTTTGGAAGAGGAGTCATTATCGCACAGGTAATTTTGGCTGATTATCTCATGATTTGCTGAATTTGCATTTATAGTTACGCACACTTAGTGTGAATAAATAAACTGATTGTTTATATAATTGAATTTTTTAGTTATACAAAAAATATCAAGAAAGCAAAAATAGTAACTGCCTTATTAAAATAGTGAAAATTAATACATTTTATAAAAAGTATAATCCAAAGGTTTATCCTTAAATTTCATTTTTATCATATATAAAACATTCCCAAAAGAAAAACAATTTACAATGGGAATTAATTACCGAAAGTGTCTTGTAGTTATGCCTCTGCCAGCCAAATGACTGTGTTGTAATATTCCGTACACGTTTATTTCATCAATGCCAGCTTGGTCAAAAGCCTGTAAAGGAATTCAGATCTCTAATTAAGTTCATGGGCCAGATACAGATGTTTTTTTCAACAACTGATACTGACACAGTTAAAACATGATACACCACTTCATACAACACTGCATACAACACATTACAATGTCTGATAGTTTCTACTACTTAAAATGACTTTCCCAATATTGAATCTTATAAAGAAACAAATTTTAACTAAGAACAATAACTTACCCCATTTAAGCAACCTACTGTACAGCTCCCATAATCAAGGAAGGAATCGGCATTGGGAGGGATAAGATGCAGGGTTCCATCAACTGTATGGCCAATTTCCAATACACCGGAGTCATGTTGCCGTAATCGTGATGTGTAGGTCAATCGCAGACCAGAAGAATCAACCACACCTAAATGATCCAACCCGTTAGCTAATATGGTGCTCTAACGAAGAATCAGATCAAAGGTTGTGGGATCACCATCTCAAACTGATTTAGTTTTTCCTTGGGCAAAGTAATTGGTTGATGTTGATTAAAACCAGTGGTTTAATTAGTTCAACAAAAGGTATGGCAATGTCCCCAGTGGACAGTACACATTGTCAAAGCTTGTGTAGTATCTGGATGCACCTACACGGTAATCTGATGATTGCCCAAAAAGACTTGTCGTTTTGCCCAATTGGGCATAACCATTAGGCTACTGTTTTTTGTAATAGGAAGTAAATATAAAGTAGGCCTAATAAATTTTGTTGAATAACTGTAAGTAGAATAAAAATATTTACTGATTTCTGATTTAGAAAAGGTGTAAAATAAAAAAGTGGGATATTAATAACATACCAGACACAGAGTTTGGATTGTCATAATGAGTTTCCATAATAACGTATCTTGGGGTTCCTTCTACACCAAACACAAGGCCAGTATGCTTGGGAAAGTAAAACGCCTGAAAAAGAAGAAAAATTGGTCTTCAGATGTCAAACGCATATCCATGCATCCCATTTAAGAGAGAAACTAGAGTTTCAAATCATCAGATAACCTTCGTCCCACCAAAAGGTTGCTAGATCTTGTTGCACTATGTGGTGTATATAAGATGTGTTAAGTTAAACCCATT
>CH001365.1:61477-72820 GCA_000149265.1 Ciona savignyi | reverse complement strand
CACATATCAACATTGGATAGGATAGGACACTCATGTTTATCCCTGTGAATAGGAAAACCAAGGGGGTTATCACACGGGCAATCGTCAGTTTACCTCGCGCCCACAGTCGGGTTACCGGAGCTATTGCAGTGTGGTGTATAAGATAGACATGTTCCTTCAATTTGGTAGAACCCATTAATCCGCTGGGTTCAGGCAATGTCCGTTAAGTGCCTTGCCCAAAGACACAACCGACTAGTTAGCGACCAGTTTCGCACCTGCAACCTTTCGATTGAAAGGTGACGCACTTAACCGCAAGACCACCGGGCCGGACGACATTGGGATCATTAGAAATGCAACCAGCGACAAATTATTCAAATTTTTTTTTCAAATTAAAAATTGATGTCGGATTTTTTGGGGTTTAGCGGCCACGTCTAATTTTACCGGATTTTAATAATTTATTGCTTGTTTTTAGACGCGTTCTAACGACTGTCGTTTTGCCGTTTTTTCCGTTTTCCAATTTTTTTTCAAAAATCCTGATTTATGTTTTTATCGTGGAAACAAAAAATAAACTAAACTAAAAAAATTTAAAATGTTTTAAACAAAGGAACCCAAAATTTATGCGACGATTCAACCACTAGAGGGAATATGCACCTGGTGTGGTGGGTTCGACGGGATGTACCACCGGGTGTCCTACTTCAGTGACCTCGTCTTCTTGCCGAAGAGTTTGCTGCAAAGATTTGAATTATGACATCACAATTATACTTTTAACCTCGTAACTGGAAAACGAATGTTTTAAAAAACTTGAAAATCAGAGGAAATCAAAAGATTGTTGAAATAAAAATTTTCGGTTTTTAATTTAAGTTTTTCCAACGTTAATTCTGGTTTTAAGTGAGAAGTTGTTGAATTAATTCCATGTTATTCTTGCATGTTAATCTCAATGCAATGTATCAGGCACCAAACTAGATAACTTTTGGTGTTTTTTGGTGCCTTCCTGATTTGCTGTAGTATCTTGCCATATTAGTTTTTGTGTTAATTGTTGGATTTTTAGTTACCTCCATATTTGTTTTGGTATATATATATATATATATATATATATATATATATGACATGTATTTTTAAATTGTTGGTGGTAAACGCTATAGCGAAAGAAACAAAAATAAAAATTGTATTGTATCAGTGTATTTGCTCTAAAACATTATATTTACACTGATATGTAATATATGGTAACTAATCGCAAATTAATTATTTTGCGATAAACACTATTTAGATATTTTTCAATTAATTTTTGTCCGGCCCGGTGGTCTAGCGGTTAAGTGCGTCGCCTTTCAATCGAAAGGTTGCAGGTGCGAAACTGGTCGCTAGCTAGTCGGTTGTGTCCTTGGGCAAGGCACTTTACGGACATTGCCTGAACCCAGCGGATTAATGGGTTCTACCAAATTGAAGGAACGTGTCTATCACACACAACACACTGCAATATCTCCGGTAACCCGACGGTGGGCACGTAGGTGATCTGACGATTGCCCGTGTGTTAACCCCCTTGGTTTCCCATCTTACAGGGATAAACATGAATATCCTATCGCGTAATTGTCAAAACTATCAATCCCACACCTGCACATCAACTGTGGTCAACCAAGCGAGACTCGACAAATCGTTCTCGGATTTCCGATAATTTTCTGATTGTTTTGTCATAGAACTCAAAACTCGTTCAACCGCGAAGTGACCGCTAGGGATAAAATTTGAAATTTAATTTTTTTTTAAATGAAAATTAAAAATTATTTTAAGTTTTAAATCCGATTTCAATAGTTTTTCATCGAATTAAATAGAAATGACATACTTTAAATAGAAAAGACATATATTAAAAAAAAAATTTATTAAATAGAAATGACATATATTGAAAAATAATATTTATTTAATAAAAATGACATATATTGCAAACACAAAAATAGAAACAATATAAAACCTGATTCCTGGTTGATTTGATTTGTTCGGCTCACTTGGATTCAGCAAATCTATTGAATCGGCTTTTATACCACTAGGTGGAAGCAGATCAAAAGGTTGGTCTGTGATAAAAATAATTTATTAAATAAATTTAAATTGGATAATTATATTACAAATTTTGTAATTAAATTATTGTATTTTTTTATTTTTTGTATTTCTGTGTGTTTCAAGGTAGAAACCTGGAATAATCTGGTTGTTACCAACATTTACCCACAGCATCAATGAGAAAATTAATTGGCGGAAAACTTGCAACATTTTGTCAAAGATCATACAAAAAGATACATAGGTGCGAAACTGGTCGCTAACTAGTCGGTTGTGTCCTTGGGCAAGGCACTTTACGGACATTACCTGAACCCAGTGCATTAATGGGTTCTTCTACATTAAAGGAACGTGTCTATCATACACAACACAATGCAATAGCTCTGGTAACCCGACGGTGGGCATGAGGTGATCTGACGATTGCCCGTGTGTTAACGACCTAGGTTTTCCCATTCACGGGGATAAAGAGGAATATCCTATAGATTGTCCCCCTGGTAGACCCCATATTGTAATGCTCCATACCACACTACCAATGCCCTTGTGTTGTTAAAATATAAAACGCTTTATAATCAACTTGTAATTTCTACTAGCACTTCACGGGTTAAAGTAAACAGAAGTAATGGTTAAAAGTGTTGCAGCAACTAGTAGTAAATCTGGGTAAGGCAGATAGTACTTAGTTTGAAAAGGAGGATAGATTAGAATATTACATGTTTGGATAGATTAGAATATTCAGGGGTTAACGCAGGGGCAATCGTCAGATCACCTCGCGTCCATAGTCGGGTGCGGTTAGCTATTGCAGTCTATACATTAAGATACAGGTATTCCTTAAATTTGGTAGAACCCATTAATCCGCTGGGGCCAGGCCTCGTCTGTTAAGTGCCTTGCCCAAGGAACCGCACGAGTAGCAAATAACGGGTGGTGTTCTTAAAGACCAGACTAACTGATAGCATCAGGAAATTATTGTCTACTGTTCCCACCATATTCATAACTTACCTGGAAACACTACATTTTCAAGAAAGGGATTCGAAGGGAAAACCTCATTTTCATTTTGATCAGATTCTAGAATTTTATTCATTTCAGTCCGCAGATCATTTTGGATCAAATCCTTCAAATCTGGTTCAAATTCCATTTTGATGCTTTTCGTCTGAAGTATTTTGCGAGTTCTTTCATTTATTTAAGTTTTGTACCAAATTTCTTGTTTTTTTTACTATTTATTTCATTTTTACTTTTTGAGCAGCAGAAGCAAAGCAGCTGAATCTGAAATGTGAAGAAAGAACAATAGTTTCCATCCATCAGCGTAAAAAACTATACCAGTACCGGTACTACACTTTGCACACCATAAATAAGCAAACTGGGGCAATTATACTGATTAAATATTCTTTCTTTGATTACCAATTTTTGAATAAAAAGTTTAGTTTTGTATTTTTATTAATTACTTTATTTTTTCATGATGAAAATAAGTATTGTCAAGTTCTATAAATAATAGGAAACAAGAATTAGCTGGATACTTAATAAGGAAAGGAGGGAAACTGCTCACTTAAACTATAAAATTTAATTTAAACCCTCTCCACAACACTAATCCTAACACCAGAAATAACCCTAACTCCCAACCCCATGTTTAAAACTAACTCTAGCGGACCTAGAGCTGAATAGTGAACCTAAAATAGAGGGACCGCTCCAGAACTAATCCTTCAACACAATATTAGCTTTTCTGATAAAACTAAGTTTAGGACTTTACTCTTAAAAAATACAAGACATCTTGCACTTAATATTGGCCACATTTCCTAGTCTGGTCCAAACTCCTATAACTACACCATATACAAACCCACTGGCTGTCTAATTTATCATGATGGATTGCATTAATATTGTTTTGATACTACATTCCTAATCTAACCCAGGATAGTTCACAATGTCACTTTTAATTTCATTCCAGTGGTACCCTGAGCTATAGTCTTAAATATAGACGAAATATTGAAATATTTTAATAAACGTTAAATCTGCCAACTAATTAAAATAAGAATCTATCGTAATATTTCAGGTAGCTTAAAAAGCGTTAATAAATCAGTACTAAACATTATTATCCACTGCAACCAACTAATTTCATGTTTACAGGGTCTTAAAAACCGTTCACACTTAAGTTTTAAATGGTTACAATGTTCTACACCACTCGAGATTAAGTACATGTCCTTAAAAATTCAAATATTTCTGTAAACCCGAACGTTTCAAAATCTCTTGGACTTTAAATTTGAAAATAGCGTTTAAAATTTCCGAGCAACTAACACGTGATCGAATACTCGACGCTGATTCGTCAAGAAGGTAAATAGTATCAAGTATCAATGACTGATACGTCACAGGGGAATCCCCGGCAACCAACGAAGATTTTGAGATTTTTCGGTAGAATTTACAAGACAATTAAAGCCGAAGACATTTAATTAATATTCTTTTAAACCAAATGTATAAAATTATTTTGAATTTGAAAAAAATGTTAATAACAATTATTACCGACTACCGGTAGTTTAATTTAATCTATTTATTTTTTTTGTGGTAAAAAAACAAATATGAGGTTATGTGTAATTTTTAAGATACAGCTTGCACTTAGTGGTAAAATTAATTTTTACAACAATATAATATGTTCTAAGCAAAATAAAAATGCTTAAATATCGCATTTTAATATATTTCTAAACTATTTTAATCGGGGACGGAAAATAAACTTTATATTCACAACGTCCCATGCGCGTCCGACGAAACGTTGTGGATACAAAGGTTGGAAATTTCTTTTTCGTGGAGTGTTTGGTCGAAAAACGGGAATAATGGTGAGATTTCCCGATTTTTAACGTTTTTAACCGATATTTTGTTGAATTATCTACAAAATAAGAAAGTTTATTGCCTTTTAGTTTACTTAGTGTGGTTTTAGTAAGTTTATAGGACAATTTAAACAAGATTAAGCCGGATATAAGGATAGGATATTCATGTTTATCCCCGTGAATGGGAAAACCAAGGGGGTTAACACACGGGCAATCATCAGATCACCTCGCGCCCATCGTCGGGTTATCGGAGCTATTGCAGTGTGTTGTGTATGATAGAAACCGTCCTTCAATTTGGTAGAACACATTAATCCGCTGGTTTCAGGCAATGTCCGTAAAGTCCTTTAGTGTGCAGCTGTCATACTGGAAAACCGGTCGGTATGAAAACCGTTATCTTGAATATTTTACCAAAATTAAATATTTTTAGGGAGCGAACAAGACTTTCATTATTAAACGGATTTTGGGAAAGAAGCAGAAACAGAACCGACCAATCCCACAATGGGTTCGAATGAAGACTGGAAATAAAATCCGGTGAGTTTTTTATTTATTTTGTTCTCGTTATCTATTCGTTTCAGTTGGTTTAAAGGAGAAATATATATGATTTGTACGTTTTACACTTTTTTTTTATAAAGGGCAACACTAAAACTATGGAAATGAGTTCTTACCCTGCCCTAAACACTAATTTTAACCTCAGAACTAGGGTGCCTCTAAATACTACAGGACCGCTTGGAGCGCTTGGATCACTTAGATTGCTATGGAAAGTAATTCTAACCCTGTCCTAAACACTAATCTCAACCCCAGAACTAACTTTAACCCCAACCCTAACATTATTATCGTGGCTTTTGTAATTACTAAGTATAGTAAGCGTTCCAAGCGCTCCGCTTCAAGCGCTCCTGTAGTATTTAGAGGTACCCCCAGAACTAATCCTCCAACCCCATGTTTAAAACTTTTAGTGTGCAGTTTCCCTCATTCCCTCCTAATGTTTCTATTTATAAAAATTGATATTTTCATTTAAACATTTGATAGAAATTTAAAATCTTTTTTAGTATTTCATATTGGGTAGTTATGGTTTTTTAATAGCTACATTTTTTAAATGTAAATAACCAGTTCTTGCAATTTAATCAGAATTATCTAAAAACCAATTAATTTATGAAGTTAGAACTGAAATTTTACATATGTAGCAATGATTTGATAAAGTAAAGGGACTACTTAAATTTTTAGAGTTAAACCAGGGTTTGCAATTCTTCTATTAGTGTACATTTGTAATTATGATGTCATAAAACAAATGTACAGTTGCAGTAATATTTTGTATAAAACTAATTTCATTTTACGCAACAACCATTAAAAACTGTTTACCGTTTACGATTATGAGACCTGGAAATAACCTCTCTAAACACTCTATAGAAACATAAGTTATGGTATATTGCATTGATTACTCTAAATTTAGATACAGTGTCCCTACTTATATTTTGCTTCAATTTAAAGGTTACTACTGCAGTTATTGGTATAAATTTATGAAACTCTGTAATCCTAACTTCTCTGAACTCTTAACCTGGAAAATAATTTGTAATACTTGACTTACATGTTACTAACCACTGAAAATCCTGACCACCAATCCTGTAATACTGAACCACTCACACAAACCCACCCCCAGGTACAATGCAAAGAGAAGACATTGGAGACGCACGAAACTCGGATTGTAATCCGAATGACCTCTAAATACACGAGCGTCATATGATACTTTGTCTTTTTACTTTATATCTCCCACTTATACAGCTTTCTGGCAGATTTGGTAGTTTTTTTCAGGTTCAAATAATAAAATATTCAGATTTTTGAGTCTGCAGTTGATGATATTCATTGGTTATGACATAACAATGATGGAATAGTGATTCAACAATAGGATTCTTTTGTAATAATAAACTTTGGAATTTCAATTCTGGAATATTGGATTTCCGCAAAACAATGGCCAAAGACACTGGCCATTATGACATCATAATTGCCAGGATTTAAATTTGAGAATTACAGAATTAAAACAATGGATACCGGGTGTTTATTGTGATGTAACAATGGAATAGAATGTAGCCATTGTTAGTTCTGTGGGAACAAATGTACTTTGTGCAAATGTTTATGACAGAATAATGGATTATGACATCACAGCTGAAATAACACTGGTCATTTTCAACACTAGGTGATGTGCAAGATACCCATTCAGTCTCGTTTAACTTTGAAATCTGAAAATAAAGTCGGTTAATTATAATCCAGATTGGTAATAAACGTCTTGCATGATACCAGTGACCCAAATGATTGTATTAATAATGCAATGAAGAACTTATTCTGTTTTAAGTTCTTGTCAGGTTAGGAAGAGATTATAGAAAAGATGAACCTAGAGTTTGGCTACACACCTACACTCCCACATTAGGGATTGCAATGCAGTGTATAGAGTTGTCGGTGACCAGTCAACTGAACCCCTTACAACTGAACCCCTTACAACTGAACCCCTTACAACTGAACCCCTTACAACTGAACCCCTTTACAACTGAACCCCTTTACAACTGAACCCCTACAACTGAACCCCTACAACTGAACCCCTTACAACTGAACCCCTACAACTGAACCCCTTTACAACTGAACCCCTTTACAACTGAACCCCTACAACTGAACCCCTACAACTGAACCCCTTTCAACTGAACCCCTTTCAACTGAACCCCTTACAACTGAACCCCTTTACAACTAAACCCCTTTTAACTGAACCCCTTTACAACTGAACCCCTTTCAAATGAACTTCTTTACAACTGAACCCCTTTACAACTGAACCCCTTTTAACTGAACCCCTACAACTGAACCCCTTACAACTGAACCCTTTTACAACTGAACCCCTTACAACTGAACCCCTACAATTGAACCCCTTACAACTGAACCCCTTACAACTGAACCCCTACAACTGAACCCTTACAACTAAACCCCTTTCAACTGAACCCCTTACAACTGAACCCCTTACAACTGAACCATTGAAAAACTTAATCCCGATGACGTTATCATGTCCCAAATTGAATACTGATAAAGTTTGACGTTCTAAGTTTGTTTCCATCATCAGTATAAAAGATGTTACGACTCTTTGGGTAAACCACATTTAAACGGCAGTATACAATTCATTAAACTTAATTGACAGTTAAAGAAAGGATGAATAACTTATGTCTGTGTGGCCTAATGTGTTGATGTAGGGGCTTCAGTTGTCAAGTGGATAAGTTAAAAGGTGTTCAGTTGTAAGACCAAAGTTCTTTTACCTAGAAATATAAAACGCGGAAAAACGGAAGACGGAAGTGAAAAGTTAAACCCCTTAACAAGGGGCTACGATCCTAAAAATTACAGAATTTGTTAATTGAACCGTGCTCTTTCGAATGATAATTTTTGATTTGAAAAAAAATGTAAAATATTAATATCGAATATGAATATTATTAATATTCACGCATTTATAGAGTTTTCGCCAGTTATTCCTTTGGATATGTTGTAGCCCTTGCCAATACCTTCAAATTGATATATAAATTATATACAATATCCGCGGGGGGCTATATGCACGAAGCGTCTGAATATTCATAACTCGTTATTTAGGGATGCTGCGGTTTTCATATCCAGATGAACATTTATAGAGTTTTTGCCAAAAAATCCTTTGTATATGTTGTAGCCCTAATAAATACCTTCAATTTAATGTATAGTCTATATAGAATAACCGCAAGAAACTATATGCACGAAGTGTCTGAATATTCATAACTCTTCATCAAGGGATGTATCGGAAGATGCTGCAGTTTTTTTATCTAGATGGATATTTATAGAGTTTTCGCCAATTATTCCTTTGGATATGTTGTAGCCATTATAAATACCTTCAATTTAATGTAAAGTTTATATACGATAACCGCGGGAAGCTATATGCACGAAGCGTCTGAATATTCATAACTCGCTTTACAGAGGAGTGCATTGGAAGATGCTGAAGTTTTCTTATCCAGATGGACATTTATAGAGTTTTCGCCAATTATTCCTTTGAATATGTTGTAGCCCTTTCCAATACCTTCAAATTGATATATAGATTATATACAATAACCGCGGGAAACTATATGCACGAAGCGTCTGAACATTCATAAACCGTTATACAGAAGCTGATTTGATGAGAGATGTTAGGATTTTTTATTTAAATGGATGGCTTTTTGCCAACTTATGCTATAAATTTGTGCTTGTATTTTTGTTGTTGTAAATTTGTTAGCACAAACATGTTGTTGTTTACTTGCAATTGACTTGGTTGGCTCGAGCGATATCTATATGGTGCGAAAGAAGAAGTTATAGGCCCCGGTTGATGGTGCGGCATGTTTTTAATCGGCGTCGGTGACGCTTTAATCACGTTATCAAACTTCATTATCGAAAGTTGTATATATTCTGTAGTTTTCATGACATTGTTCCAGTTCATTAGAACAGTGCTTCCCAAACTAGGGGTCGCCCGTCGCAAGAAAAAAAACCCGACGGGGGTCGCAAGAAAAAAATTTGGGGTCGCAAAAGCTTCCTGTTTTTCATACAAATTGCTTATAATACCCTACTTTATGCTTCGTAGCCTATTTATTAAAAAACTTTCTCTGAATTGAAACGGCATTATTGGCGTTTTTGACTACAGTATAAAGATACATTACACTGTTAAACTCCGTCTGTAGTACTGTGACGAACTACCATTGTTACAGCATAATTTACATTGTATGAAAACTGCCATTTTCTGGCAGTATTAGGCTACGTGATATTAATGTGTAAAATACTTCATTGGGTAACACAATCAAATTGTAGTTTGCCTGATTTGCCAAAAACAGCAAGATGTATTTTATTCATGGTTACAAAAAGGACACTGAGTTAGTTACAAAACTTTAAGATAACTGAAGCAATTGCCGAAAAAGCAAAGCCGCCATAAAAAATATAAGTAGTTCGATGGTATGGCCCGCAGTATCTCTATACTTGTACGTTGTGGCCCGTTGCGCAAAACAGTTGCACGCCCTGGTTTAGTGACTACCGTAGTAGACAATCAGCTGACAGCTTTTAGAATTGGACTAAAAAATGTAATATATTAACGCAAGCGGTATAAGTACCTTAATAACGTTTTGCTATTGTTTTTAGTCGTAATGTTCTGGTAGTAAAAGTAAAATTTTATTATTACTTTAATTTTAAATAACAAACTCAGTTTTCGATCTTTGTAAATACTGTTGTTTGTCTGCTTTTTTACCGTACTCTTACATTCTTACAACTTAAAATAAGTTAAAAAGACAAAAAGGGGTCGTAAATTTTTTTGATAATGAGAAAAGGGTCGCTCGTAAAAAAGTTTGGGAAGCCCTGCATTAGAACACTGTTACTCTGCCAGTTGAATCCTTGAGCTATTTAGAAATCGTTTGTACGAAATCTTTGTAAGAGAATCTATAAGAGAAAAAATGTGGACAACCAAGCTAATATTATGTTTGATTTATTTATTAACAATACATATTTTTAACCTTTTGTTATTGTTAATGTAAATTGTATAAACCGTTTTATATATTTTAGAATCATCGAGGTCGAAATTCATTTCGCCGAGGTTCGAGGATGCCCGTCATTAGATATCCCAAGGGGATATCTGGTAAACAAACAGCTCGAATTATTCCCGAGTCGAAGTGGGAGAATAAGATTCTCTACCTGGCGGACAGCAATGCTCGAGATCTAGTGTCTCCCTGTGTAGTTCGTCCATCAGAAAACCTGAAATATAACTTCTGCCCCATTTCCATTCCAGGTGGGAAATTCACACATGGGGATATGGAGCTGCAGAACTCCAGCACGAAATTAAATAACGTGACTGCAGTAGTGATTGCACTCGGGACAAACGACGTGCTCGGATTTCAAGAATGGGAGGTCGACGAATACCCCGAGTATGTTGTAAGCACCATTGTTTCGAGAGCGCAAAAGATAATCAGAACGGCCAAGTCGGTATATCCTGAAGCGAAGGTAAGTATTTGTTAGATTTGAAAATGAGGTAATAACTGTTAACACTTTTAGATGTACTTCAACGCAGTCCTGTCCCAAATGACTGGCCAGGGAAAGATCGTTCCGCTGTTAAACGATGCGCTGGCACCGGCGGTTGTTTCAGCTGGCGCCATGTTTTTGGGGTTCGTCATGCCAGACACACCAGAACTATGGTATGACAACATCCACTTGTCGGATGACGGACTGCGTTTGTTGCTCTGTCAATTGGAGAAGTGGTTGGCAGAAGCGGGCAAAGCCGACATGGTAGAACGTGCTCAGGAGATACCGGTGGAGTGTCCTTTATCTAACGTAAATGAGGAGGTTAGATCAAGGCTCAGCCAAGGCGAACAGGGAGGGAGCGAGGGTGAACGTGGGTTCAGCGAGGGCGAACGTGGGTGCAGCCAAGGCGAACGGGGAAGGAGCGAGGACGAACGTGGGTTCAGCAAGGGTGAACATGGGTTCAGCCAAGGCGAACAGGGAATGAGCGAGGGCGAACGTGGGTGCAGCC
>CH001365.1:0-52027 GCA_000149265.1 Ciona savignyi | reverse complement strand
ACGTGTGACCGAATGGTTAGCGAGACCAATTCAAATATGGAATTCGATATAAAAAAAGACCTCAATAACAAGTTTATGCGTTTTCTTAACTTCGCCGGATACCAAAAAATGTATAAACTAGCAGCTGGTTTCAATTCTGGCATCCTTTCAGCCAAAATACGGTAGAGTTTGTCAAAAAACGAACGTTTTAACTTTCACATGGAAACAACCATTATTCATGGAACAATAAATCCAAATTGCAGTTTGGTCTAGGTGAAAACGATCCTGCCTGTTGTTTAAGTTTAAGTTAATCGACTGGGTTTAGGCAATGTCTTATGAATGCGTTCTATAAGGACGAGAAGCGATGTCGAAACCAGCTGTTATTCTAATCTGGCAACATTTGGCTGCTAGATGACGCACTAACCAACTGAGCTAAGTCCGACCGGTTGGTCTATCGGTTAAGTGCGTCGCCTTTCAATCGAAATGTTGCAGGTGCGAAACTGGTCGCTAGCTAATCGGTTGTGTTTTTTGGCAAGTCACTTAATAGACATTGCCTGAACCCAGCGGATTAATGGGTTCTACCAAATTGAAGGAACGTGTCTATCATATACAACACACTGCAATAGCTCCGGTAACTCGACGATGGGCGCGAGGTGATCTGACGATTGCTCATGTGTTAACCCCCTTGGTTTTCCCATTCACGGGGATAAATACGAATATTCTATCCTAATCGGCTGGAAGCCAATGTGGGAAGTGCGTACGGTCGTGTGGCCGAATGGTTATCGCCACTGATACATATACCGACTCTTATACAAAAACGGTCTAAGTGACGAGGCCATCATGGGTTCGAAACTTAGCTCGGTAAAACAAAATTAAAACACAAAAAATGTGGGAAGGTCGGATTATCGTTACCCTAAATTGTAACTTAGCGATGGGCCTATCATGGGGTGAAATCTTAGGAAGAAAAAAACGAAACTGGTATATATGGAGACCATTTTCCACCATTTTGTGCAATATACTTTTTCCGTGTATTTTTTGTTTTGCCATTTTAACTTTGAATTTTCCACACCAAATATTTTACTCGGCACCTGCATCTTGGCAGGTGGTGATGGCATCGTTGTGAATAAGAAATACATATGGATGGCTGAGTTTGGCGGGACCAGTACTAGAACTCAAGCTCAAAACATCTGCAAAGGCTCTGGCGCCACTCTGGTTGATATTGTTGACAAGAACATGTTTGACGCAGTCGCGAAATACGTCAGGTCCGATGAATGGAACCGTGGAACATGGACACGCTTGTGGCTAGCGATGAACTACAACCCCACGGTTCGTAGAAGCTCTTCATATATAATACTTTTTATCTTTTATTACGTATGAAAGATACATCATTGAGTATTTATATTTGCATTCAAAACACGAATATTTCTATTTAAACATAAATTAATTAATGTCATATTTAGGGAAATATTACTTACAGTGTCTGCTGCACACATTCGTGTCTGCTGCACACATTCGTGTCTGCTGCACACATTCGTGTCTGCTGCACACATTCGTGTCTGCTGCACACATTCGTGTCTGCTGTTAAACACACTTAAGTACTGGGTTAGGGTAAGTACTGGGTTTAAGATTAGTGTCTAGGGCCGAGTTTTCATAGATTAATCCAGCAGTTTCCCTCTTTCTCACTTTTAAAGGGGAACTGAAGTCAATTTTAAGGATATCTTAATAAATGGAAAAAAATACGCTGATTTCAAAAATCAAATCAGTTTCTTCCAATATTTTTTGGTTAAAGAGTTATGAGCAAATATGTATTTCATTTTATGTTAGGGGATTTCCCGTATTACGTCACTGACGTTGTTGAGATTTCGTGCCTATATGCATTGTATACAATCATGTGCCAGTTTAGAGGTGAATTAGTAACATAAGCGCCTGCAGGAGCGTTGTATTTTCGTTTTTATTATGGAGACTTAGCATAACACTTGTCATATAGTCTTACTGAACCAATGTACATGGTGACAGCTTACTTTAAGCGCGGTCATTAAGGCCTGCACGGTCCTGGACTGGACCTAAGCTGAATGCTGAGGTATACAGGTCTCGTATTTAAATGACTTTAGAATAATAAGTCTTAGCAATTTATATCATAAATAATAAAAGTGAAAACAGAACAAGAAAACTATAACAGAATGCATTAAACTGTAACTGCCAGCAATTTATAGAAATAAACCAGCCATTAGGAAAAGGCTAGACTATGCGGTGGGAACAGCCTATTTCTTTCATGATTGTTGCTTTTTAATATATAGCCATAATCTGTAACGTAGACTAGCAATGATATTATCAACCCTTAGGCTACAAACTAAGAAATTTGGTATACATATACATAGGAGTTTTAACAAATTTCTTTTGTTTTATTGATTTCTAGAGTAAATTTAAGTTAATGTTGTATAACTAAAATGGATGACAGTTTTCAGCATTCTGGCATGGATGAAAGAAGTTTTATTGTACACAATAAAACAACACAAATTCAAAGTTGTAACAAGCAGTGTAAATAGACAATCACTTTAACGACTCCAATAGCATTGAAATCATCACTGTTGGATGATCGCTTCGCTTGACTTTGATGATGAAGACTGTGATGATGGGACATATTCACTTATTTTGCTCACATTTAACTCAGTATGAGAGCTACTCCCCACTGAAGATGCAATTTCATCACTAAATGACACCAGAGATCCTGTGGTACTTATTTCTACAGAACTGGTTTCTTCCATTTCAGATTCTTCAGCTTCCTACAAATTGTTGGAACTGCATTTTTCACCAAGCGGTTTGTTTTCATCATCTTGGCCACTCCATTGGAGTCAAATTCAATTTTACTATGATAATCCTTGTCACAAAAATGTGCTCTACACACTGCGGTTCTTTTTCCAGCTAGTTTAGAATGCTTGCATTGTTGTATCCATTGCTTCATCTGTTTTTTGTCGCTGTGAGGAAATCGATGGAAGTGCACAGGTGGATTGGAATTTTGTGTGCATTAATAGAAATTTGTACATCCCGGAGCAAAACAATATGCTCTAATCACTCTTCTTTCCTTCTCAATGGCTTCCATTACTTTGTAAACTTTAGGCATTTTACAACATCTAATAAAAAGAACTGAATTGGAAAAGTGGTATATTCTTATTAACTTATTTGGGTAATTAAGTAGAGGTTTATTATATATATTCTTCACTTACATATCTAAGTGCTTGTTGTGTACTTATTGTCGGACTACACATCGGCTATTGTGGATTAACTGGTTTATGCAATAAGTGGTATTCTTAACCAGTAGGCTAATGCACAGTTTCAATAACAGCAGACATTAAATGCACCATATACACAACAGCAGACATTAATTGCACCACATACACAACAGCAGACATTAAATGCACCACATACACAGCAGCAAAACATTATACAAACAGCCAAGGTAAACTATAAAAGAAATAGGCTGTTCCCACCGCATAGTCTAGCCTTTGCTTGATGGCTGGTTTATTTCTATAAATTGCTGGCAGTTACAGTTTAATGTATTCTGTTCTAGTTTTTTTTGTTCTGCCTTCACTTTATGATATAAATTGCTAAGACTTATTATTCTAAAGTCATTTAAATACGAGAAATGTATACCTCAGCATTCAGCTTAGGTCCAGGACCGTGCAGGCCTGAATGACCGCTTAAGGTAAGCTGTCACGCGGGTACATTGGTTCAGTTAGGCTATATGACAAGTGTTATGCTAAGTCTTCATAAAAAAACGAAAATACAACGCTCCTGCAGGCGCTTATGTTACTAATTCACCTCTAAACTGGCACATGATTGTATACAATGCATATAGGCACGAAATCTCAACAACGTCAGTGACGTAATACGGGAAATCCCCTAACATAAAATAAAATGCATATTTGCTCATAACTCTTTAACAAAACAATATTGGAAGAAACTGATTTGATTTTTGAAATCAGCGTATTTTTTTCCATTTATTAAGATATTCTTAAAATTGACTTCAGTTCCCCTTTAAGTGTTGCCCCCCCACCATTCCAAAGAACAGTTGATTTTATATCGGACCTAAAAGACATGATCATGCTTTGTAATATGCCTTTCATATTTTTTATCGATGACTGGTGTGGTTTTTATGACGTCATATCCGTAGTCAAAACTCTGAGTGGTCTGATGACGTCATTAATGTAACTTTTTTTTTAGAATAAAGTAATGTCTACAAGCAACGGTGAAGCATCCTTCAATTTCAATGGGTATTGGTTTCCCAGTTATCCGATGACTAACCCAACCTACACTGCGATATTGATGGGGGTTTATTCAGATGGAAGCGGCGGATTGACGGTGGAGATTTGGAATTACCCACCCGACTCATCATATTCCACCAATCACCACTTGTGCGCAATGCCATTGTATGCTTGAACGGCTGTGACACAGATTTTTGGTTTCGAGCTAGGTTTCGAACCCATTGTGTTGCCGCCGTTGTTTGTATTTAATTTGGGATTTGTATCCGTCGCTGTAACTATTCGGCCACACTACTGTACTGTGTGATTGTAAATACGACCATTTCATAAATCACTTTTTTTTTAATTGTGCTAAAGATGAATAAAAAATTAATATAACGTTATTCAACGATTCGCTGACATATGTAATAACGTGACGCAGATTTACGTTTTTCAGTTAAAAACTTTTTATCGTTGCACAAATAAATCTCGAATGGTATGTTTTAGTATTTTATAACATCGTTATTTCACATTGATTTAGTAAAGTTTTCCATAGTTAGCAAAAACTTAAGTTTCAATAATTGGCAAAAACTTAAGTTTCAATAGTTAGCAAAAACTTAAGTTTCAATAGGTAGCAAAAACTTAAGTTTCAATAGTTAGCAAAAACTTAAGTTTCAATAGTTGTCTAAAACTTAAGTTTCAATAGTTGGCAAAAACTTAAGTTTCAATAGTTGGCAAAAACTTAAGTTTCAATAGTTAGCAAAAACTTAAGTTTCAATAGTTGGCAAAAACTTAAGTTTCAATAGTTGGCAAAAACTTAAGTTTCAATAGTTGGCAAAAACTTAAGTTTCAATAGTTAGCAAAAACTTAAGTTTCAATAGTTGGCAAAAACTTAAGTTTCAATAGTTGGCAAAAACTTAAGTTTCAATAGTAAGCAAAAACTTAAGTTTCAATAGTAAGCAAAAACTTAAGTTTCAATAGTTGGCAAAAACGTAAGTTTACGCAAAACATCATTTCTCTTTCTTTATTCCTAACTTTGTTTCTAAATCGTTTTTTTCAGACTTTTTTAAGTTTATTTTTACCGGGATAAGTTTTAAATTCATGATGGCTTTGTCGCCAAGACCGTTTTTGATAGAAAATTGATAAATAAATCGGTCGCGTTAACCGTCGACCACACAAGAATATTGATTACTATCCACTTAGGCTGTAATTTTTTTTAACTGAACCAAGTTACGAACCCAATATGGGCTTGTCACTAGAAACCTTTTTATATAGAATTCGATAAATGTATCGGTCGCGTTAACCATTCGGCCACACGACCGTACAAGGGGGGAAATGGATGAAACATTATCACTTTTGCGAGTCGAGCGGCCACATTAGACTGATGTTAAGTTCGTCACCAGTTTTAATGACCCAACCAAAGAACCCAAAGCGCTAGTTTTGATCTTACAACATTTCGAGTAAAATACTGAAGCTCTAACAGACTATGAAAAACTAAAGGAGGGTTTTAAGGAGTAGTATACATTTCTACCTTTTCGTAAAAAAACATGGTTTTGTTTATTTCGTCGCTCTGTTTTTCATTATGTGAAAACGACGTGGCCTCAATGATTTTTAAAAGATCTTCTTCATTAATTTCTCCAAGATAATCGATAATTCTTCTAATTTCCTTTGCAGGATTCTGTTATATGTTATTAATAGTTACCGCATTTATCCGGATTTTCCTAGATTTCCCAAGCCATAAATAACTGTTAGATTAGGTTGTCACCTTGCAGCCAAATGGCGCGATCAATTCTGTCATTTTCGGGGTGTGTTCGTTTTGTTTACTTGGAATTTATCAATATATATTCAGATTTTAGTGATTGGGAAAACGTTGACGAGTTATAACGTAAGTGTAACATCTGTAAACCCTAATTTGATTTATAATTAATGTTTTTTAAAATGTCGATGTTTATTATTGTGAGGTTTTTCTCGTCACAATGAGTGTAGTTTATAATTCCGTCAACCTCGTGGTTCTCTTCCTTTTTATACTGATTCTTGTAGACAACACGTACATTTGCTTACTGAATTTAGACCTACGGGAAAACAGTTGGTGAGCTAATTGTTCATTAATATTTGTTATGTGTATATTTATGTATAATTCTTGTAATAGAAAACCGCTGAACGCCCATCCAGTGAATAAAGCAATCACCCATCAATCAAAGTGATATCTGGAGTGAGCAAATCAGAAATCAGCGCGTTAAAACTGTTCTCATGTTAAGGACTCAGGTGACAGTAGGTCGCACTAAACGGAGGCCTTACATGAGTTTTCAACTGATCCATATTGAATTTACTGATTCTTACTGAATAATGATTTATTGTTATACCTACTGATTACTGACTTACTGATTAATTTACTGTTACTTACTGAATTTTGAATTTACTGTTACTAATTTTTTACCGAACTTATTATTGTACCCATTTGTACTTGCTTTGCTGGTACTGTCTGTTACGTCACAGTAACCTTTATTACCGTTGTATCTTTCCTGTTGCTGACATGGAATCTATCGAAAGAAAGGACTTTGACCGGATAGAAATTATCCTGCGGCAAAAATATATGCTCGCTGAAGTTAGGATGACGGACTCGAGTATGGGTCCAAAACTGAATGAGCTGATTACTGAGATTGAGCCGAGTTGATGATCCTCGCGCCAAAGGCTTACTCGCAAGAAGATTTAAACGACCTAGGCCATCCCCTTCTGCAATGTGTGGTACAAAGCCAACTAGAATTCAAAGGGAGAGCTACTGAATGGCTTCTAAGTGCCGAAAAGGCTCCCAGCATCGCAACGTCGTTCAATATGACAAGAAGTTCCAGGTCAAGTACAAAACGACGAGAAGCGTATGTCCAAGCTCAGAAGGCTCGTCTTGAAGCACAGCAGGTCGCTGAAAGTGCTCGTGAGCGTGCAGAACTAGAGGCCAAAGAAGCCGAGAATAGAGCGGCTTTACAGACAAGAGAAGCTGAGTGCAAAGCAGAGTTGGCCGAGCTTGAATTACGTGCTTGGGATGAGCAGCTCCCAACTCCACACATCGAAAATATTGCCGTCAACCCCACCACGAAACACATACCGATTGCTGCAGAGGTGGGTGCGATGCCACGACATGATACACATAAAGAGAATCCATGCTTCGGTCGCTGAAACTGGATATATTGCTGCAGAAATGTAAGAGTGCCTTTGCTGGCGTCGGTAAATACGCGGGCATTTACTCTCTGCACTGCCTTTTACCGATCATAAACAAATTGCCTGATAGCCTACAGACAAAATGGATTGAGTGGTCTGTCTGCGTTGCTGAGGAGAAATGCCGGGACGCTGGCTTCCTAGACCTCGTTGCGTTTGTCGCAAGACAATCGAAGATTTATAATTCTCTGTATGGAGAAAGCTTGTACAGTCGTGAGCCAGGACGATACCGGAAAGTGGCCGCCTTCAATACTCACGAGATAACAGAACAATTACCAAGTATGTGCGATTTATGCGGCAAGAAGCATGCGCTACCGCAGTGGTTTCAATTCAAGAAAAGGGACGTACGGGAACGACGCGAGTTGGCTGCTGTCAAAGGATTGTGCTTTCGGTGCCTGCAAAGAGGTCACCGTGTGGCAGATTGTCCTTCATCAGAATGCTATGGGGATGTAAAAGCACGTATCACCACCCGCTTTTGCACAACAGATTTACCAGAGTTTCCAAACCCGAAAAAAACTGATGATCAAGCGAAAGCAGCGACGTCATGCTCTTCCATACTTTTCGAAAGTCCCCAGTCTTATCATACAGAAGAGTACAAAGCGAAGGGCGTATACATGTGCGTGGTACCAGTGAACGTCCGATACAAGAACCGCGAGGTCGGACTTACGCCTTTCTCGATTCCGGATCTTGTTATGTAACAGTACTCTAACTCTTGGCATTACAGGAACTCCCAAACAGATATCCCTAACCACCCTCTGTGCTGAATCGAAGTACAACGGTATCACTTCTGACCTAACCGGATAAAATGAATCACCTGAAAGGTATAGAATTTCCACAAGTTGATGGTGGCACCGTTACCCTTCTCATCGGAATAGATGTACCAAAAGCGTTGTGGGTACAGAAAGTCCTCAAAGGAAAAAGAGATGAACCTGTTGCGTGGAACACGCCGTTCGGTTGGTCTTTGATGGGCCCCTCCCTATCGCCGTGTTTATTGACCACTATACAGAACAATTTAACGACGACGTCTGACGCTTTATCACGTCAGATTAATCGCCTATTTGATTAATCGTCTATGGAACACTGACTTTGGCGATTCGACGGCCGTCCTCGCGTCGCCGACGTCAAGAGAAGATCGTATTGCCCATGAATTAATGAAGAAGTCAGTTTCTATGGTAAATGGCCATTTCCAATTACCACTGCCGAAAAAACCTTGTGCTCGTGAGTTACCTGACAATCGCGTGATGGCGCAAAAGCGCGCTGATGGTCTCAAGATACGTTTACTGAAAAACGACGAACTACACGTGCAATATACTGATGCTGTACAGTCATACATTGAAAAGGGGTATGCGCGGGAAGTACCCGCTACTAAGATTCACGCTTCTAGAAAACGGTGGTTTATTCCCCACCACCCTGTCGTACATCCACGCAAGCCCGGTAAAGTGCGCGTGGTGTTTGATTGCGCGGCGAAACATAATGGCCTTTTGCTAAACGATGTACTGATGCAAGGACCAGATTTAACGAACAGTCTTATAGGTGTGCTGACTCGCTTTCGTCAGAACCAAATCGTCCTAGTGGCCGACGTGGAAGGAATGTTCCACCAAGTTAGAGTCGATCCAAGGGATACTGATATGCTGAGCTTCCTTTGGTGGAAAGGTGGCAATTTACAAGATAACCCGACTGTGTACCAGATGCTGGTGCATTTGTTTGGTGCAACGTCGTCACCCAGCTGAGCGGCATCTTTAAAGGAATGCGCCCGTGTGTACGGAGACGATTACGACGATTTGGCTGCGAATGTGGTCAGGAATAACTTTTACGTCGACGACTGCTTAGTGTCTGTCGAAAACATAGATAAAGCTACCAAGCTTGTGACGAGCGCGTCCTTGGTGTGCAATGGAGAGTCCAATCGGATGAATTTTCATTTACCGTTACACCACAGAAGAAGCCGGTAACCAGAAGAGGAATTTTGTCGGTCGTTAGCTCGATATACGACCCCCTGGGTTTCGCGGCCCCCGTCCTGATTGAGGAAGACTGTTGTGGCAGAGACTCTGTAAACGAGGATTAAACTGGGATGAAAAGGTCTTCCAAGAAGAGGAAAATGAGTGGATCACCTGACTGGAAGAATTACCTGGACTTGAACAAGTTAGAGTCCAACGCTGCTTTAAACCACCGTCACTGGGAAAAGTTATTCATGTTGAACTTCATCACTTTGCAGATACATCTACCGTGGCTTATGGCGCAGTGTCTTATCTGCGTTTTATTGATATTAAAGGAAATATACATTGCTCGTTTCTCACCGGAAAAGCCAGAGTAGCTCCGATGAGCACCATGTCTATTACACGACTAGAATTAACGGCCGCCGTTCTGGCCGTCCGCCATGACCAATTAGAAGGAAATTAAAGGTGTCGTACCGACATAATTGGCTGTTGGCAAGATCGTTCCAAGAAAACTACAAGGAACAAAAGAAATCGCTAAATGACGAAAGACGGTCTAAATCCACGATGCGATCAACGCATCTTCTAAATTCAACGTGCGGAGATAATCCATTGTATCGACTATTGTGCGTTTTTAGATATTCTGCATCGCATTTTTTCCCTTGGAGCCAAATCGCATATAAAAGACATCATTTCATCAGAGAGAGACAGACACCAGTTGTCTAGGCTTACAGCACTGTGTTCCAAATCCACAGTATGTATAGCCTAGGCTTTTGTGGCCTCCAGGGCGGGAATACGCTTAACGTACCCTACAGCCCGTCCCACTTATAAATCTAAGTAGCCGGTTTTGCTTATCTATTATTTTACTTGTACCGTTGCGTTATCGGAGTCAAACAAACTGTAATAATAAAGCTAAACTGCTACCCGTCTACCTTGTAAAGTCAATTTAGTTATTAAATTAAATAAGCAGCCGCTACAATTGGTGAATACCCGTAAACGTGGTTGAACTCATCAACCTTTCGATGCCTAACGTTACCTATGTCCTGCTTACTCGGACACCTTAATATTATTTGTTTTCAGCATTTATTTCCAAAAGATGCAGCCTTTACGATCCTGTACGTCAACGACGGAAATAAACACCGGCATCATGTCGTGGAACCGAAGCGTTCCGTCAAAGCCAAGCCAAAATCCGCGTCAACCAAACCAGGGAGGTCCAATTTAACCTGGTATTCGCGGATGGCTGGCAGACACAAATTGAACGGAACATCAATCTCAACAACCCTCTGAAATTTCTACAAGAACAACTCCCGGAAGTTCACTGCTGGTCGGACGAAGGAGGGCGGTTCAATCGATAAGAGTACAACAGGGCTGTCTATATACACCCAGGTGCGCCTATGTCTACAAGTCTGTTTTATATTGCCTGGGCCAATTATCGAAGGCCTGGATTACACGGCGTCCTCTGCTACCCGAGCAAGAAGCTCTCCGAGGCGCGACTGTTGGTGCTTCAATAAGCATAAAATCCAACAGGAATTTTGTCTCCATCCGACCACGATGGAGACCGTCTATTTTCGTCGTCCAAGGAACGATGGACGAATATTACACCTGGGTGCTCGAAACGAACTGTTGACTCTTTATCGGGAAGGCCGAACTTCAAAAGAATCCACCGGGCGAACTTTACTTCAAGTTATTCAAAACCCGAAAAAAAGGAGGTATGTCGTACCGACATAATTGGCTGTTGGCAAGATCGTTCCAAGAAAACTACAAGGAACAAAAGAAATCGCTAAATGACGAAAGACGGTCTAAATCCACGATGCGATCAACGCATCTTCTAAATTCAACGTGCGGAGATAATCCATTGTATCGACTATTGTGCGTTTTTAGATATTCTGCATCGCATTTTTTCCCTTGGAGCCAAATCGCATATAAAAGACATCATTTCATCAGAGAGAGACAGACACCAGTTGTCTAGGCTTACAGCACTGTGTTCCAAATCCACAGTATGTATAGCCTAGGCTTTTGTGGCCTCCAGGGCGGGAATACGCTTAACGTACCCTACAGCCCGTCCCACTTATAAATCTAAGTAGCCGGTTTTGCTTATCTATTATTTTACTTGTACCGTTGCGTTATCGGAGTCAAACAAACTGTAATAATAAAGCTAAACTGCTACCCGTCTACCTTGTAAAGTCAATTTAGTTATTAAATTAAATAAGCAGCCGCTACAAAGGTAATGTTACGTCTTCTGGCGGCGCCTACTAAACCAGAAGTAGCACAATACAGGACTCGTCACAAAACGTGCAACTCCAGCAATATCATGACGTTATTCCAACTTCAAAACTTGTATTCCACTTTTACGTTAGGATATTACTACAATTTGCGATTTTTAAATATTTTACACAGTAGGCTATCTTATGAACTTCACTTCTATACACATGACAAATTAATATTAAAACACATGACCCAAATCAATTTAACTATGGAAAATACTGCAACCAGTCACTTCAAAAACTCCCAAATCTTACACGACGTATAAATATTGCGCACAACGATAACAATAGGCATTGTTACGTCTAATAGCCTCATTTATAATATTACTCCCCAGTGTATATACGTATGATGGAGTGATTTCAATGTAACATTCTCCCCACCAAAATGTACGATTATCATACAAGTACATTTTAACTTGCAAAAAAAAAAAAACATTAAATCACGTACACCGAATTTACATCGCGGTTTTGTTGCAGTAATCGACGACTGCAACCCGAATAATGGCGGAGACACACAAGTACGCTGCGCTCAGCGCCAACTCTTTAAAGTGTCAATCATCGTCTTCACAGGACGTAAATAAATGTGTTCATGTCAGCCATCGTACAACCTTTTAACCCTCGATTGCCTTGCAAATCAAGCACAATTTGGCAATCGGTCGCTTCATCGCACTTGTCTTCGTTATTACCTCGACTTGGCGTACAACGCCATGTTTGTCCGGATAGGTACCAATTACCTTACCCATCTCCCATCTTTTTCGTGGTATCATGTCATTTACGATCAATACCACGTCACCAGCTTCAAAGTTTTCTTGCTTGTCGGGCCACTTCTGTCTCAGCGCGATGGTCGGTAAATATTCGCGGGCCCAGCGACGCCAAAACTCGTCTGCAAGGAACTGCACTTGTCGTCATCTGCGACGATTGAAACAATCCTTTGCTAGAAATAATCCAGGTGTTCCATATAATGCGGGTCTTTGTAATAATAAATGGTTCGGTGTCAACGGTTCTTCATTCATCGGGTCAGAGCTGATGGGGGTAAGGGGTCTCGAATTCACGATATTCTCCACTTCCACCATAAGCGTATGGAAAACGTCGTCGCTGACGACCTGCGATTTTCACATCATTGTATTCAGTATTTTTCTTATGCTTCGGATCATTCGTTCCCACACTCCTCCTATGTGACTGGCAGTGGGTGGGTTAAATGTCCACTTTATAGCTTGTTGACGAAAGAAAGAGTTCAACTTCGGTTCTTCTTTTAATACATTCAGGGATTCGCGTAACTCTCGCTCAGCACCAACAAAATTCGTTCCGTTGTCAGAGTATATCTCCACTGGCTTGCCTCGTCGTCCTACGAATCTTCGATACGCATTAATAAATGCGTCTGTTGACAGATCTGTCGCAACTTCAATGTGAACTGCTCGCATTGACAGGCACGTAAATAAGCATCCATACCTTTTGACTTCGCTCCTTCCGCGCTTAATAAGAAATGGACCAAAATAATCAACTCCCACGTAGGAGAATGGCGGTTCGTGTATCTTGAGTCTTGCAGGGGGTAATTCGGCCATCAATTGTTGTCCACGGGGTGCGTTACGCTTGCGGCAAAAAATACATTTTCCCAATTGCGTCCGAACTGCTGCGCCTCCTTTTATTATCCAGTATCGCTGACGTAAAGACGACCATGTATGTGCCAGACCTGAGTGAGCAACCTTTTCGTGATGATGAACTATTAGTAACTTGGTAAAATAATCATCGGGGGGTAGTATAATTGGATGTTTAGCTTCAGAGTTTCTTCATTTTACGTCGTACTTCGCGTTCTCTGCTCTTTTCCCCATCGTTTAGAATATCGACGATTGGTGCAAAAGCTTGACGTTGCACATACTTCACTGCTTCTAACTCAGCAACGGCTAATTCCTCGACGGTTAGTTGTCCATTTATAGTAGTGTTTCTTGATCGTAAGAAACATTTATATCGCAACAGCCAGGCTATGGCAACTTTTAATCCATTCAGAGACGAATGTCGCTGCATGAGACGATTTATCGGGTCGGGTTGCGCCAACACGTTGACGGCAATTCGCTTCCTTTCCGCCGGTAGAAATTCTTCTGGAACTCGTTCTTTTTTTTCTGGTGGCGTCGGCCAAGTTGCTTCTGATTGCCACAAAAACTTGGGGCCACTTAACCACTGGCTTGACTTCAATAACTTGGACACCGAAATCCCTCTTGATGCCTCGTCGGCGGGATTACATTTTGTTCCTACATGACGCCATTGCGACGGCTCTGTTTGTCGGTGTATTTTAGCTAACCTGTTAGCTACGAAAGTCTTAAATCTCTTGCGTTGGTTGTTGATACTTTGTCTTACTGCACACGAATCTGTTCAGAATATGGACTCGCACGCCGGCATCTTCAGTTGTCCCTTTAACCATTTATCGGCTTTGACCGATAAAACTGCAGCAACGAGCTCAAGTCGTGGTATACTTTCCGTTTTGGGTGGTGTGACTCTGGCTTTTTCACACAGGAACGAACAGTGTACTTTTCCATTGTCGTCCACTAAGCGTAAATACGACACTGCTCCATATCCATTGATCGATGCATCTGAAAAATGGTGTATTTGGGATTTAACAATAACTCCAATGTCGTTTGGTTTAAAACACCGGGGTACCGCGAGGCGATGTAGTTCCGGTAATTGTTTAAACCAATTGCGCCACTCTTCCGCACAATCTTTTGAAATTTTCTGATCCCATCCAATGTTTTGTCTCACGATTTCTTGTTGTAATATCTTGGCGACTAACACAACGGGGGCAACGAAACCCAGGGGGTCGTACAGAGAATTGATCGCTGACAAGATACTTCGTCGCGTTAACTTTTCTTCTATACCGCCGTTGTCTATTTTAAATCCAAACTGGTCCTTAAAAACGTCGCAGTACACACCAAATACTCTTTCCTTCACTGGATTGTCAAGGTCAATGTCCTTAACCGACGCAGCACGCTAACACAAGCCGCTTAGTATTGCTCCAACCCAGTGGTGTTATACGAATCCGTGGTATTAGTGGTATTAGACGCAACTGGCGGACTTACCACTAAACTACTGACACAATCCGGACGATGGATAAATGGACCCGACTTTCTATGGCAAGTAGAGGGCAAATGGCCTGAATGTCCAGTGTCGCTTCCAAAGGTGATGAATTTTTAGCCTAAAAGGGCAGAACGCCAATGTGAACTTACTACTACTGATGAAATGGTTACTGAATTTAGTACTGATCGCTTGATTAGCCACTTTTCGTCGTGGCATAGATTAAAAAAGGCAACGGCTTGGCTGTCTAGATACAAGATGTTCCAGCTCCAAAAGATTTGCAATGTATGCCCACCGGCAGGTCATTTGACGGCTTCGCTCAGCGTGAAAGAGCTTGAAAGTGCAGAAATTGAACTAATAAAGTATGAACAGCGTAAACATTTCGGATCAACGATCTCGATTTTGAATTCCAAAAGGCAAATAAAGAAAGGGGACTGTATTCTTGCTAAACTAAGAAAGGGGACTGTATTCTTTCTAAACTAAACTCCTTACTGAGAAATGGAGTCCTGCGCGTCGGCGATCGTATTGATAAAGCACCGGTCGAGTATGACGCAAAACACCCGATTATTCTACCATGTTATTCTCACGTAACGAACTTGATCATTGACGAATACCACCAGAGTGTGGGGCATTCTGGTTACGGACACACCTTATCTGCGCTACGTGGGAGATTTTGGATACTAAAAATTGGAGTTGCCGTTCGCCGAGTCTTGACGAAATGTCTGCCGTGCAAAAGAAGAAGCGCCGTTCCTGGATGTCAGATTATGGCAGAACTGCCTTCTGGGCGCCTACAGGCTGGCGAACCTGCCTTTAGCCATGTCGGGGTTGACTACTTCGGTCCGTTCTCTGTGAAGCAAAACCGAAGTGAAATTAAAAGATACGGATGTATATTCACTTGCCTCACCATTCGAGCCATGCATATTGAAATGGCCAATTATCTTTCTGCTAATTTTTAAATGCCCTACGCCGATTTATTATAGTTTATATATCACATATTTAAGACTACTGTACCACAAGATGCCTCCTGCACAAATTCCATCAAAATTCGCTGACATGCGTCACCAACACCTATTGATGCGGTGACTTGAACGGAAAGCGTCGCGGAATTTAAGGTTGCGGCAGGAAATAATCAAACCGTGAATCCCGAAGCATGGATTCAAGCCCAGGATTATTGATTTTTCAACCCTGGCCTGGATTCGAACTCAGGATCCTTGGTTAATAAGACAATTAATAATAAAACGCATTAATATAGACACCGTTGCTATTTATATATTGAACGTAATTTCCAGTGCTTTCTATCACCGGGTGTGCGTCAGTTGTCAATCAATCTTTAAATACTCGTTGGAACAATAATGTTCCTGAAAAGCTGTAAATTCCCCAGCAAGCATCGTGCTTTTTGTCGTCGATTGTGCCATGAAACTGATTGTTCCAGTTTCCTGTTTTCCTGAGTTAGTGCTCACTGAATTGAGCGGTTTATTATCATATCGTGTAGTTTTGCTATTAAAGGAAATTGCGATATGACTTGGACCTTATTTCGGACGCGTTTAGTTTTCCGTCACTAAAACTCGATACAGCTGATATAGTTTTTACAAAATTTAGTTTTAAACATTATAACCGCAGATTCGCTGTTGATAGAGTTACATTTTCAAGTCAGCATTTCTACTAAAGACGTCGTACGTTCAGTTAAGATCCGATTTAAATAAAGGTCTTCCAGGAAAGAATAGGAAATCTCGGCTCTATCACAATGAATAGGAAAACCCAAGAGAGGGTAGCACACGGACAATCGTCAGATAACCTTGTGCCGCTGTCGGGTTACCGAAGATTTTTCATTGTATATATATATAATGAATGATACTTTTAGTTTTAGTATAACGAAAGAACCGCAATAAGTCATTAGGCTTTTCGGCCAGGCTAACTACTATAGCTCATTTTCATCGTTCGCCTATAGCCTTAACAGGCACAAACCTTCTTATTATGTTTTATAGCTCACACCTCGTGTGTAAATTAGGAATTTTTCGTTTCTGCATACAGCGGAAAACCAAATCAAAACATGTTTCATCAAATAATCATGTTCTTCTTCGTTCTGTTGGTCGGCTTTCTGGGTTTACACATTTCTAAATCAGGTAAGATCTTTGATAAAAACTTATTTTGTGATTTTTATCCCGGAATTTTCCAGAGCCGCTAACTTCATCAAAAGGGAGCTACGATCTCCATACTGGATCAAATAATGCGCGCAAAATGGCATTTATTCCTTACAAAATGTGCTTGAATTCTGCTCCCTTTTTCGTCAACGCAACAGTCCGACTCCAAGACCCATCGGTGTCACAGCGATTCAAAGCGACAGTAATTGAAGTCGACATTCATGGCTTTTCGGTTGAGCTGGAGCGAACTGATCAGTCGGCAGGTTGGGCAAGCGAAACTCGTTGTAGACTGGATCTTTTACTCAGGTTGACAGAGTTTGTTGTGAACGAATACGATTAAGTAATATCAGAATTAATATATAGCAGTGTGTGTTTAATACAAATCGGATAAGCTAAGTCCGACCGGTTGGTCTAGCGGTTAAGTGCGTCGCCTTTCAATCGAAAGGTTGCAGGTGCGAAACTGGTCGCTAGCTAGCTAATCGGTTGTGTTTTTGGGCAAGTCACTTAACGGACATTGCCTGAACCCAGCGTATTAATAGGTTCTACCAAAGTGAAGGAACGTGTCTATCATATACAACACACTGCAATAGCTCCGGTAACCCGACAATGGGCGCGAGGTGATCTGACGATTGCCCGTGTGTTAACCTCCTTGGTTTTCCCATTCACGGGGATAAATACGAATATTCCATCCTAATCGGCTGGATACCAATGTGGGAAGTGCGTACGGTCGTGTGGCCGAATGGTTATCGCGACCGATACATATACCGACTACTATACAAAAAACGTTCCAAGCGACGAGGCCATCATGGGATTGAAACTTAGCTCGGTAAAACAAAATTAAAACACAAAAACTGTGGGAAGGTCAGATTATCGTTACCCTAAATTGTAACTTGGAGATGCGCCTATCATGGGTCGAATCTTAGCAAGAAAAAAAACGAAACTGGTATATATGGGGACCTGGTATATACCTTTTTCGTGTATTTTTTGTTTTGCCTTTTTAACTTTGAATTTTTCCACACACCAAATATTTTACTCGGCACCTCGCACCTTGGCAGGTGGTGATGGCATCGTTGTGAATAAGAAATACATATGGGTGTCTGAGTTAGTCGGGGGCAGTACTAGAACTCAAGCTCAAAACTTCTGCAAACGCTCTGGCGCCACTCTGGTTGATATTGTTGACAAGAACATGTTTGACGCAGTCGCGAAATACGTCGGGCCCATATTTAACAGTGGAACATGGCCAAGCTTCTGGCTCGCAATGAATTACAACCCCACGGTTCGTAGAAGCTTTTCATATATAATACGTTTTATCTTTTATTACGTATGAAAGATACACCATTGATTATTTATATTTGCATTTAAAACACGAATATTTCTATTTAAACATAAATTAATTAATGCCATATTTAGGGAAATATTACTTACAGTGTCTGCTGCACACATTCGTGTCTGCTGCACACATTCGTGTCTGCTGTAAAACTCTCCGTGCGTCGGGATATGCCCACATTAGAAAAACGATTGATCCGTATAATATGCTGGCCGAAATATAAATCAAACGTACAAAAATCTCCTTTGCAATTTAACTACAAATAGAACATAACTAAAAGGAGGAAAAGGGGGAAACTGCACATTTAAATAAACAATACTGCGTTACGGTTAGTATAAGGACAGAGGTTAACGTTAGGGTAAGTACTGAGGTTAAGAATAGTGTCTAGGGCAGAGTTAATATTAGTTTTCATAGATTAAGCGAGCAGTTTCCCTCTTTCTCACTTTTTAAGTGTTGCCCTCACAACATTCCAAAAGAACAGTTAATTTTATATCGGACCTAAAATACATGATCATGCTTTGCAATATGCCTTTCATATTTTTTATCGATGACTAGGTGTGGTTTTTATGACGTCATATCCGTAGTCAAAACTCTGAGTGGTCTGATGACGTCATTAAGGTAACTTTATTTTTCAGAATAATGTAATGTCTACAAGCAACGGTGAAGCATCCTTCAATTTCACTGGGTATTGGTATCCCGGTTATCCCGGTTATCCGATAACTGACCCAACCTACACTGCGATATTGATAGTGGGGGGTTATCGGGATGCAAGCGGCGGACCGACGGTGAGGATTAGGAATCACCCACCCGACTCATTATATCTCACCAATCGCCACTTGTGCGCAATGCCATTGTAAGCTTGAACGGCTGTGAGACATATTTTTGGTATCGAGCTTAGTTTCGAACCCAATATGTTGCCGCCGTTGTTTGTATTTAACTTGGGATTTGTATCCGTCGCTTTAACTATTCGGCCACACTACTGTACTGTGTGATTGTAAATACGACCATTTCATAAATCACTTTTTTTTTTAATTGTGCTAAAGATGAATAAAAAATTAATATAACGTTATTCCACGATTCGCTGACATATGTAATACCGTGACGTAGATTTACGTTTTGCAGTTAAAAACTTTTTATCGTTGCACAAATAAATCTCTAATGGTATGTTTTAGTACTTTATAACATCGTTATTTCACATTGTTTTAGTAAAGTTTTCTATAGTTAGCAAAAACTTAAGTTTCATTAGTTAGCAAAAACTTAAGTTTCAATAGTTGGCAAAAACTTAAGTTTCAATATTTGGCAAAAACGTAAGTTTCCGCAAAACATCATTTCTCTTTCTTTATTCTAACTCTGTTTCTAAATCGTTCTGAAAAAATAAGGAACCTCAACGTAATTTACAGAGACAATTTGTGACCATTGAAAACAAGTGTTTGCACAAGGTAAAGTTAGAATAAAGAAAGAGAAATGCGTGTTTGCACAAAGTAAACATAAAGTGGTCACAAGCTGCTGGTGTGTAAGGAACTTGGCGGACATCGTCTAAAACCAGTGAACTGTTGGATTTTTATAAAACTAAAAGAACGTACCAGTCATATATAGGAGCTGCAACAATATACCGATATATATAATACCTATCACGATTATCTTACCATTTACGCATTATTTTATCAGGGAAACTTAGTCACACTTGCCTAAAATGACTTTTGGTTGATTGTAACAATATCGATTAAATACCAGGAGTGGGTAACTTCTCTACGAATGTGGGAAAATGAAGTCTTTGGTGGGCAGAATTATTATATGAATAATATTCAATATCCTACAGGGTATGGTTGATACAGTCTGCGGGTCATAATCCCTTTACAGGCCGTATGTTGCCCATGCCCGGTTTAGACAATCACACACGTATATTGTTATGCCAAACATGCATATCAAACATTTGTTATTGCCATGTAATGATATAAATTAAACTAATATCTGTACGCCTGCCTTTATTGATTATATTATGAGGACTAACGATACTTGTATAAACAGATACGAAAATCGCCGGACACTTCTCGTTAGTAAACACAGGATATTCCCAAAATCTACGCCAAACGTCTTTAGCGAATTAAAGTGCGTTTCTATGATGACAATAAAACTTTAGTTTGTCTGTAAATAAATCTTGCAAGTAAAAACGACCTTATTTAAAAATATTGCAATAAACTTACTGAGATGTAAAACTTAACCACGCTTTAAACCTATCTACTAAAGGAATTGCCATGTCTTTGTAAATATTGCGTGTTAGCAGAGTTTTCTTGTAAACTTTAATTCCACAAAACATCATTAACTCTTTATTTTTTGAACTTTATATTACGTAATACAAGACAGGTTATGCTAAGTTTATAAGTAAGGACAGTTAACTTGTACAAATCCAAATGTATTACACTATGATCGTATAAAGAATGTGTGTATATAAATAAACAGTATCATTATAACATATTAGCCCCAATAATACATAATGATAGGCGTAGAGCTATGGTTTATTGCGATTATTACATCAGAATAACAAGTGTGACAATTGTGTTCGACATAACAATGTGTTTGTGATTGCATAAGCCATATTTTTACGTTTGTCCTACGATAATCGGATACGCATTTTTTAGAATAGGATTCGATATTCATGTTTATCCCCGTGAATGGGAAAACCAAGGAGGTTAACACACAGGCAATCGTCAGATCACCTCGTGCCCACCGTCGGGTTATCGGAGCTATTTTAGTGTGTTGTGTGTGATTTACACGTTTCTTTAATTTGGTAGAACCCATTATTCCGCTGGGTCCAGGCAATGTCCGTAAAGTGCCTTGTCTAAGGACACAACCGACTAGCTAGCTAATAGTTTCGAACCTACAAGTATTCGAGTGAAAGGCGACGTAGTAAACCATCAGGGTCGGAGATAATGACTGTGGAGATAAAACATGGTTTTGATCGCGTATCTATGAACCAAGTGATTTTTTCACTACCCGACCAAGGCATAGTAATAAAAGAAGAATAAGACATTTTCAAGATTTTTTTGTACCGAGATAAGTTTGAAATCCATGATGGGCTTGTCACCAAGACCATTTTTTGATATAAAATTGATAAATAAATCGGTCGCGTTAACCGTCGACCACACAAGAATATTGATGTCTATCCACTTAGGCTGTAATTTTTTTTAACTGAGCCAAGTTATGAACCCAATATGGGCTTGTCACTATAAAATTATGCACCAGTCTGAAAAATTATGCTAGACCATGCCTGGTTTTTAGCAGGCCCATGATTATTTCTTACACCTGCACCCGGCGATAGCCCATGATTATATGCCCGCCATATCCCACGAAATGTTACATCGGCCCATGCAAGGTGAACTTGTAAGATTAATGCTTGGCGTGCCGATGACAAAATCAAGGTTTTTCCCAGATAACCCAGTTTGCGCCGTGTTTCTGTACCTTCCTCGGCATATTATCAGCGAACTACCTGGTATATACCATGTCTTGTATACACTTCTTGATGATACCATGCGGGTATTGACATTGTTATTATTTTATTAAAACCCCGAAAGAACAATTATTTACAAAATCACAAATAACTATGGCTAGCTATTCGCTATCATCGCTTAATACAGACACAGCAGTATCAGATTCAGTTATTGTTTTTTTAACACCACATTGCGCCGGTGTCGGTCTTCTTGCGTCTGTACCGCCATTCCAATTTGGTAATCCTTGAAATACTCGCACCACTTCCACTTTTACAGCTTCGGATTTTACATCAGAGAAATTTGATGAGAATGCCAGTACATCTATGAAATGACAGATTGCGGGCCATTTCCAACAAAATGACATTTAAAAACAACAGCCTTAACACTGAGTAAAAACAACAGCTATTTTATCTTATATACATTACTACATTAGCTAATAGCCACACACATACTGTGAACTAATAATTCCATGGCAAGACGCCATCATTTAATAAACATTTACATAAAAAGTCTTGTAAGCTTGATTTACACGAGTCTTGCGACTATCAAAAGATGCTATGCTTGTTTTAAAAAATACTTACTGTAACAAAACTACAAATAAGAATAAAATAACAAATATACTTACGTCAACTAAACTGTTAGACCTACAACTTAGGCTATAAAAATCGCAACCTATAAGATCCTAGCACACACCGTCCACATTAGAGTAAGTTTTTGGCGCTGTCTACATGTACAGCTTATACTTGTAAATTACTAGTCATAAATAGATCGACTGGCTTGTGAATAAAACCTAACTGGCGATAAAACAGGTAAACATTAAAAATCGAAATATATCTGTATATGGCAGTTTATGGGAGTTACGTGGAGCGCATATGTTCTAATTCTAATGACCGCCTGACAAAACACGAACAAAGCTCCACTGCGGATGGCTCAGCGGGGGAGTTACTGAAATATTTCCCGCGCATTTTGAAATTCGTGAACGTTATACTTAGAAAAAGAGAAAATTTAAATTCGCTGAAGCGAAAACTGATTTTAACTGGCCCGGTGAAATAAAAATGATGAATTCAAAATTGGACTGAGTAAAGATATGAATAAAATTCCGTATAGAGCAACGTTATGCAATATATCATTATTTATTTATTTATTAATAACGTCACTTCTCAATAGTTGCACGAACACGTCATTTAATGGATTTGCATTTGAATTTTAAGCTTAAAGAGGTGCGAAAACGTACATCAAAAACAACATTCTTACTTAATTCCAAATCAACCACCATTAATGTACTAACAATTATACCCGAAGATCTAGTAAAACCCATGTCTGGTTTTCTCTTTAGGCTACAATTATCCACGATTACTTTGAAAGCCCATGATGCGAGATATTTTCAAGGGTTATGTCCGATCGACATACATATATATCCTCGGTAAATCCTAGATTTATGCACATTTGGCCTACCGTGGAAAAAAATCGAGAAAGCCTTTCAAGGCCCGGCGATAAACAAGACTTAATTTCAGACTGGGAGGACGGTTTTTATATAGAATTCGATAAATGTATCGGTCGCGTTAACCATTCGGCCACACGACCGTACACACTTAGCTGGGAAAATGGATGAAACATTATAACTTTTGGGAGTCGAGCGGCCACATTAGACTGATGTTAAGTTCGTCATCGGTTTTAATGACCCAACCAAAGAACCCAAAGCGCTAGTTTTGATCTTACAACATTTCGAGTAAAATACTGAAGCTCTAACAGACTATGAAAAACTAAAGGAGGGTTTTAAGGAGTAGTATACATTTCTACCTTTTTGTAAAAAAATCATGGCTTTGTTTATTTCGTCGCTCTGTTTTTTTTATTATGTGAAAACGACGTGGCCTCAATGATTTTTAAAAGATCTTCTTTATTAATTTCTTCAAGAAAAACGCCAATTCTTCTTATTTCCTTTGCAGGATTCTGTTATATGTTATTAATAGTTGCCGTATTTATCCGGATTTTTCCTAGATTTCCCAAGCCATAAATAACTGTTAGATTAGGTTGTCACCTTGCAGCCAAATGGCGCGATCAATTCTGCCATTTTTCGCAGTGTGTCTGTGTGTGTTCTTTTTGTTTACTAAAATTTATCAATATATATTCAGATTTTAGTGATTGGGAAAACGTTGACGAGTTATAATGTAAGTGTAACATGTAAACCCTAATTTGATTTATAATTAATGTTTTTTAAAATGTCGATGTTTATTATTGTGAGGTTTTTCTGGTCACAATGAGTGTAGTTTATAATTCCGTCAACCTCGTGGTTCTCTTCCTTTTATACTGATTCTTGTAGACAACACGTACATTTGCTTACTGAATTTAGACCTACGGGAAAACAGTTGGTGAGCTAATTGTTCATTAATATTTGTTATGTGTATATTTATTTATAATTCTTCTAATAGAAAACCGCTAAACGCCCATCCAGTGAATAAAGCAATCACCCATCAATCAAAGTGATATCTGGAGTGAGCAAATCAGAAATCCGAGCGTTTAAACTGTTCTCATGTTAAGGACTCAGGTGACAGTAGGTCGCACTAAAAGGAGGCCTTACATAAGTTTTCAACTGATCCATATTGGAATTTACTGATTTTTAATGATTAATGATTTATTGTTATACCTACTGATTACTGACTTACTGATTAATTTACTGTTACTTACTGAATTTTGAATTTACTGTTACTGATTTCTACCGAACTTATTATTGTACCGATTTGTACTTGCTTTGCTGGTACTGTCTGTTACGTCACAGTAACCTTTATTATCGTTGTATCTTTCCTGTTGCTGACATGGAATCTGTCGAAAGAAAGGATTTGACCGGATAGAAATTATCCTGCGACAAAAATGTATGCTCGCTGAAGTGATGATGACGGACTCGAGCATGGGTCCAAAACTGAATGAGCTGATTACTGAGATTGAGGGCCTCTACGCCGAGTTGATGATCCTCGCGCCAAAGGCTTACTCGCAAGAAGATTTAAACGACCTAGGCCATCCCCTTCTGCAATGTGTGGTACAAAGCCAACTAGAATTCAAAGGGAGAGCTACTGAATGGCTTCTAAGTGCCGAAAGGCTCCCAGCATCGCAACGTCGTCCAATATGACGAGGAGTTCCAGGTCAAGTACAAAACGACGAGAAGCGTATGTCCAAGCTCAGAAGGCTCGTCTTAAAACACAGCAGGTCGCTGAAAGTGCTCGTGAGCGTGCAGAACTAGAGGCTAAAGAAGCTAAGCGCAAAGCAGAGTTGGCCGAGCTTGAATTACGTGCTTGGGATGAGCAGCTCCCAACTCCACACATCGAAAATATTGCCGTCAACCCCACAACGAAACACATACCGATTGCTGCAGAGGTGGGTGCGATGCCACGACGTGATGCACATAAAGAGAATCGATGCTTCGGTCGCTGAAACTGGATATATTGCTGCAGAGATGCAAGAGTGCCCTTGCTGACGTCGGTAAATACGCGGGCATTAACTCTCTGCACTGCCTTTTACCGATCATAAACAAATTGCCTGATAGCCTACAGACAAAGTGGATCGAGTGGTCTGTCTGCGTTGCTGAGGAGAAGTGCAGGCACGCTGGCTTCCTATACCTCGTTGCGTTTGTCGCAAGACAATCGAAGATTTATAATTCTCTGTATGGAGAAAGCTTGTACAGTCGTGAGCCAGGACGATACCGGAAAGCAGCCTCCTTCAATACTCACGAGATTACAGAACAATTACCAAGTATGTGCGATTTATGCGACAAGAAGCATGCGCTACCGCAGTGGTTTAAAATCAAGAAAATGAACGTACGGGACCACGCGAGTTGGCATCTGTCAAAGGATTGTGCTTTCGGTGCCTGCAAAGTAGTCACTGTGTGGCAGATTGTCATTCAGCAGAATGCTGTAAGTGAATGGATAAAAGCACGTATCACCACTCGCTTTTGCACAACAGATTTACCAGAGTTTACAAACCCGACAAAACTGATGATCAAGCGAAAGCAGCGACGTCATGCTCTTCTATACTCCCCGAAAGTCCACAGTCCCATCATACAGAATAGTACAAAGCGAAGGGTGTTTACATGTGCGTGGTACCAGTGAACGTCCGATACAAGAACCGCAAGGTCGGACTTACGCCTTTCTCGATTCCGGATCTTTGGCCACGTTATGTAACAGTACTCTAACGAGCGCTCTTGGCATTACAGGATCTCCCAAACAGATATACCTGACCACCCTCTGTGCTGAATCGACGTACAACGGTATCACTTCTGACCTAACCGGATAAAATAAGTCACCTGAAAGGTATAAAATTTCCACAAGTTGATGGTGGCACCGTTACCCTTCTCATCGGAATAGATGTACCAAAAGCGTTGTGGGTACAGAAAGTCCTCAAAGGAAAAAGAGATGAACCTGTTGCGTGGAAAACGCCGTTCGGTTGGACTTTGATGGGCCCCTCCCTATCGCCGTGTTCATTGACCACTATGCAGAACAATTTAACGACGACGTCTGACGCTTTATCACGTCAGATTAATCGCCTATGGAACACTGACTTTGGCGATTCGACGGCCGTCCTCGCGTCGCCAACGTCAAGAGAAGATCGTATTGCCCACGAATTAATGAAGAAGTCAGTTTCTATTGTAAATGGGAATTTCCAATTACCACTGCCGAAAAAACCTTGTGCTCGTGAGTTACCTGACATTCGCGTGATGGCGCAAAAGCGCGCTGATGGTCTCAAGAGACGTTTACTGAAAAACGACGAACTACACGTGCAATATACTGATGCTGTACAGTCATACATTAAAAAGGGGTATGCGCGGGAAGTACCTGCTACTAAGATTCACGCTTCTAGAAAACGGTGGTTTATTCCCTACCACCCTGTCGTACATCCACGCAAGCCCGGTAAAGTGCGTGTGGTGTTTGATTGCGCGGCGAAACATAATGGCCTTTCGCTAAACGATGTACTGATGCAAGGACCAGATTTAACGAACAGTCTCATAGGTGTGCTGACTCGCTTTCGTCAGAACCAAATCGTCCTAGTGGCCGACGTGGAAGGAATGTTCCACCAAGTTAGCGTCGATCCAAAGGATACTGATATGCTGAGCTTCCTTTGGTGGAAAGGTGGCAATTTACAAGATAACCCGACTGTGTACCAGATGCTGGTGCATTTGTTTGGTGCAACGTCGTCACCCAGCTGCGCGACATTCTGTTTAAAGTAATGACGATTACGACGATTTGGTTGCGAATGTGGTCAAGAATAATTTTTACGCCGACGATTACTTAGTGTCTGTCGAGAACATAGAGAAAGCTACCAAGCTTGTAACTGATCTGCGAGAGCTACTTGCTCGTGCAGGATTCCACCTAACGAAATGGTTGTCTAACAATGCGGAAGTACTGAAAACGATTCCTGAAAAGGAAAGAGCCAAGAACGCGTCTTCTCTTAATATCGATGCTTGCTTTGACGAGCGCGTCCTTGGTGTGTAATGGAGAGTCCAATCGGATGAAGTTTCATTTACCGTTACACCACAGAAGAAGCCGGTAACCAGAAGAGGAATTTTGTCGATCGTTAGCTCGATATACGACCCCCTGGGTTTCGCGGCCCCCGTCCTGATTGAGGAAGACTGTTGTGGTCGAGACTCTGTAAACGAGGATTAAACTGGGATGAAAAGGTTTCCCAAGAAGAGGAAAATGAGTGGATCACCTGGCTGGAAGAACTACCTGGACTTGAACAAGTTAGAGTCCAACGCTGCTTTAAACCACCGTCACTGGGAAAAGTTATTCATATTGAACTTCATCACTTTGCAGATGCATCTACCGTGGCTTATGGCGCAGTGTCTTATCTGCGTTTTATTGATATTAAAGGAAATATACATTGCTCGTTTCTCACCGGAAAAGCCAGAGTAGCTCCGATGAGCACCATGTCTATTCCACGACTTGAATTAACGGCGGCCGTTCTGGCTGTCCGCCATGACCAATTAGAAGGAAATTAAAGGTAATGTTACGTCTTCTGGCGGCGCCTACTAAACCAGACGTAGCACAATACAGGACTCGTCACAAAACGCGCAACTCCAGCAATATCAAGACGTTATTCCATGTTCAAAACTTGTATTCCACTGTTACGTTAGGATATTACTACAATTTGCGATTTTTAAATGTTTTACACAGTAGGCTTATTTATGAACTTCACTTCTATACACATGACAAATTAATATTAAAACACATGACCCAAATCAATTTAACTATGGAAAATACTGCAACCAGTCACTTCAAAAATCTCCCAAATCTTACAAGAGGTATAAATATTGCGCACAACGATAGGCATTGTTACGCCTAATATCCTCATTTATAATATTATTCCCCAGTGTATACGTATGATGGAGTGATTTCAATGTAACAGGTAACAAGCTGGCAATCAACCATTTGGACAGATTCCACCGCGGTATTACAGACAATATACAATTGTAAGAAACGATTTCCTACGTTTGTTGCCAACCGAATCGCCGAAATCGAGCGCCATGCAGATATTAATCGGTGGAAATTCGTCCCTACTGAACTGAATCCTGCCGATGACGCAACTCGCGGACTTACCACTAAACTACTGACACAATCCGGACGATGGATAAATGGACCCGACTTTCTATGGCAAGTGGAGAGCAAATGGCCTGAATGTCCAGTGTCGCTTCCAAAGTTCCCGGATGAATTTTTACACTAAAAGGGCAGAACGCCAATGTGAACTTACTACTACTGATGAAATAGTTACTGAATTTAGTACTGATCGCTTGATTAACCACTTATCGTCGTGGCATCGATTCAAAAAGGCAGCGGCTTGGCTGTCTAGATGCAAGATGTTCCTGCTCCAAAAGATTCGCAATGTCTGCCCACCGTCAGGCTATTTGACGGCTTCGCTCAGCGTGAAAGAGCTTGAAAGTGCAGAAATTGAACTAATAAAGTATGAACAGCGTAAACATTTCGGATCAATGATCTCGATTTTGGATTCCAAAAAGCAAATAAAGAAAGGGGACTGTATTCTTGCTCTTTCTAAACTAAACCCCTTACTGAGAAATGGAGTCCTGCGCGTCGGCGGTCGTATTGATAAAGCACCGGTCGAGTACGCAAAACACCCGATTATTCTACCATGTTATTCTCACGTAACGAACTTGATCATCGACGAATACCACCAGAGTGTGGGGCATTCTGGTTACGGACACACCCTATCTGCGCTACGTGGGAGATTTTGGATACTGAAAATTGGAGTTGCTGTTCGCCGAGTCTTAACGAAATGTCTGCCGTGCAAAAGAAGAAGCGCCGTTCCTGGATGTCAGATTATGGCAGAACTGCCTTCTGGGCGCCTACAGGCTGGCGAACCTGCCTTTAGCCATGTCGGGGTTGACTACTTCGGTCCGTTCTCTGTGAAGCAAAACCGGAGTGAAATTAAAAGATACGGATGTATATTCACTTGTCTCACCATCCGAGCCATACATATTGAAATGGCTAATGATCTTTCTGCTAATTTTTAAATGCCATACGCCGATTTATAGGTCGGCGAGGTAAACCACAACAAATGTACAGTGATAACGGGCGGCGTATGGGAAAGGATGATACGGTCAGTGCGCCGTTTGCTTTCATCCATGCATTCACCAAAGGGCTTGCTTACTGACGAAGCTTTGAATACACTGTTCGTAGAAGTGGAATCGATTGTTAATTCAAGGCCGCTCGTTCCTGTCATTATTGATCCACACAGCGATGAACCGATAACGCCAAATCACTTGCTGCTACTGCGTGGTTCACCAAATGAAACTCCAGGCCTCTTTGATGAGAAAGCGTCGTACGCAAGACGAAGATGGGTCTAAGTGCAACATATGGCCAATATATTTTGGAAACGCTGGGTGTCAGAATTTTTGCCCAATTTGATTGAACGCCAAAGTGGTACAGCAAAAGATCAAACTTTGAAATCAACGATATAGTGCTGACATTACAACAAATATATTGACTTTACAACAAATATTATGACATCACAACAAATATATTGACTTCACAACCAATATTATGACATCACAACAAATATTATGACATCACAGCCAATATTATGACAACACAACAAATATTACTACATCACAACAAATATTATGACATCACAACCAATATTATGACATATTTATGACACGTTCCTTTAATTAGGTAGAACCCATTAATCCGATGGGTTAGACCAGGGATGTCCAACCTGCGGCCCGCCTGAGGTTTTTGTGCGGCCCGCCAGTCATTTTCGCTCAAGGTAGTATTTTGCACTTTGAATCGTAGCCTAATTATGGGTCCCATTTGAAAAAATGGGACACATATTGTTTTTGTCCGTTTTTTTTTTTTTTTTTCTTTGTCAAACGCTTGACAGGCATGGCATGGCGCCCCGACATCTACCAGAAGGAATAATGGAATCGCAATGAAACTTGGTGACTTTTTAGTCAACATGGCCTAGATATGCAGAAACCAAAATTTTGGGTAATAAATTTAGGGGAATTCCCCTTGGACGTTAAAAACCAAAACGGTCATTTTTTTCTAAAAAATTAGCTTTTTAGGCCATAGCGCTTGAACGGCTGCTCCAATTTAAATCAAATTTGGTGAAATGTTAGTGCACTAGTCACTGATTCAACACTTAAAAGAAATAAAAAAATTACCTTGGGAAATACCCTAAAAATTAAACTTTTGCTGTTAAATGATAATTGTGACAGGCATGCTATGGCGCCCCGACATCTACCAGAAGGAATAATGGAATCGCAATGAAACTTGGTGATTTGTTAGACAACATGGCCTAGATATGCAGAAACCAAAATTTTGGGTAATAATTTAAGGAGAATTCCCCTTAGACGTTAAAAACCAAAACGGTCATTTTTTTCTAAAAAAATAGCTTTTTAGGCCATAGCGCTTGAACGGCTGCTCCAATTTAAATCAAATTTGGTGGAATGTTAGTGCACTAGTCACTGATTTAACACTTAAAAGAAATAAAAAAATTATTTGGGAAATACCCTAAAAATTAAACTTTTGCTGTTAAATGATAATTGTGACAGGCATGCTATGGCGCCCCGACATCTACCAGAAGGAATAATGGAATCGCAATGAAACTTGGTGATTTTTTAGACAACATGGCCTAGATATGCAGAAACCAAAATTTTGGGTAATAATTTAAGGGGAATTCCCCTTGGACGTTAAAAACCAAAACGGTCATTTTTTTCTAAAAAATTAGCTTTTTAGGCCATAGCGCTTGAACGGCTGCTCCAATTTGAATCAAATTTGTGGAATGTTAGTGCACTAGTCACTGATTTAACACTTAAAAGAAATAAAAAAATTACTTAGAGAAATACCCTAAAAATTAAATTTTGCTGTTAAATGATAATTGTGACAGGCATGCTATGTCGCCTCGACATCTACCAGAAGGGTTAATGGAATCGCAATGAAACTCGGTGATTTGTTGGACAATATGGTCTAGATATGCAGAAATCAAAATTTTGGGTGATTAATCTAGGGGAATTCCCCTGGGACGTTAAAACCAAAACGGTATTTTTTTCTAAAAAATAGCCTTTTTTGGGCATAGCGCTTGAACGACCGATACAATTTGAATCAGATTTGGTGGAATGTAAGTTCATTAGTCACTGATTTAACACTTAATAGAAATAAAAAAATTACCTAGGGAAATACCCTAAAAATCGGATTTTGTTCTCTAATTATGATTGTGACAAGCATGCCATGTTGCCCCGAAATCTAGCAAAAGAAGTAATGAAATCGCAATAAAAATTTGACATTTGTAACAGAACATGGTCTAGATAAGCAGAAACCAAAATTTTGGGTAATGAATCTAGGGAAATTCCCCTGAGACGTTAAAAACCAAAACATTCGATTTTTTGGTCATAGCGCTTAAACGGCTGCTCTAATTTTGATTAGATTTGGTTAAATGTTAGACCATTAGACACTTTAGGTCAATTAAAAGAAAGAAAACATTTGCTTAGAGTAATTCCCCTAAAAACGAAGATATGTTCCTGAATTATGATTGTGACAGACATGCCATATCGCACTGACATCTCCAACAAGGAGTCGACAAATCACATTAAAACTTTAAGAATTGTTACATAACATGGCCAACATATGTAAAAACAGAAACTCATCTACTAAACCTAGGGGAATTTCCTTTATTTCATTACAGCGCTTAAAAAGGTTTAATTTAAAACATTTAAGGTAAAATGTTCGTAAATTTTTTTTAACTACACTTTTTTTAACTACACATTGAAAATATGTTTGGTTGGACAACTATGGGACCCATGCGTTTATGCTTGCAGAAACAAACTACATACTCAGTGCATAAAATACAAATTGTGGTTAGGGACCCTGTAGCATGAATATATGGCATACAAAATGTGTTTTACAAATAGTGGTGGTTAAACACGTGGTTGACACTCTCTAGTTAAAATGTATCAGTCTGCTTTTAGGGGCGCAGTAATAGTAGGCTATAAGTATGGGAGAAACAGGAAGATTATATATAGCTATAATGGTTTTTAAATGTTTCTTTTTATATCCATTTTTCTTGAAATTTAATAGGTGAAATTTAAACAATTTGGCAGAACCTATTAATCCGCTGGGTTCAGGCAACGTTTGTTAAGAGCCTTGCCCAAGGACACAACCGACTAGCTAGGCACAAGCTTAGAACCTTTCACCCTTCGACTGACAGGCACTAACTCAGCTAATACTAAGCTAATCAGTAGGATAAGTTAACGAAGTAATAAATTAGTTTTATACCAGGATCCGCCGTGCTAGTGAAATGTACAACCACCAGCACAGTTATCCCCACGATAATTATCGCAAGCAGGGTTGATATTAGCTTCACACATGACATCTAAAAGTATTCATTTGGAAAATTATTAGTTAATATATCACATTTTTAAGACTACTGTACCACAAGATACCTCCTGCACAAATTCCATCAAAATTCGCTGACATGCGTCACCAACACCTATTGATGCGGTGACTTGAACGGAAAGCGTCGCGGAATTTAAGGTTGCGGCAGGAAATAATTAAACCGGGAATCTCGAAGCATGGATTCAAGCCCAGGATTATTGATTTTCCAACCCTGGCCTGGATTCGAACCCAGAATCCTTGGTTTTCCATTTCTGGCCTGGATTTGGACCCAGGATCCCTGGTTCTCCAACCATGGTCTGAATTCGAACCCAGGATCCTTGGTTCTCCATCCCTGGCATGGATTCGAACCCAGAATCCCTGGTTCTCCAACCCTTGCCTGGATTCGTACCCAGGATTTCCTGGTTCTCCAACCCTGGCCTGGATTCGAACCCCGAATACCTGGTTCTCCAACCCTGGCCTGGATTCGAACCCAGGATCCCTGGTTCTCCAACCCTGGCATAGATTTGAACCCAGGAATCTTGGTTCTCCAACCCTGGCCTGGATTCGTACCCAGGATCCCTGGTTCTTCAACCCTGGCCTGGATTCGAACCCAGGATCCCTGGTTCTCCAACCCTGGCCTAGATTCGAACCCAGGATCTCTGGTTCTCCAACCCTGGCCTGAATTCGAACCCAGGATCCCTGGTTTTTCAACCCTGGCCTGAATTCGAACCCAGGATCCCTGGTTCTCCAACCCTGGCCTGGATTCGAAACCAGGATCCCTGGTTTTTCAACCCTGGCCTGGATTTAAACCCAGGATCCCTGGTACTCCAACCCTGGTCTGGATTCGAACCCAGAATCCCTGGTTCTCCAACCCTGGCCTGGATTCGAATCCAGGATCCCTGGTTCTCCAACCCTGGCCTGTATTCGAACCCAGGATCCCTGGTTCTCCAACCCTTGCCTGGATTCGTAACCGTGGGTCACCTCCAAGGGTTAGACCCAAAAATAAGCACGACTGCCGTTTTTTTACCGAGCTAAGTTTCGAACTCATAATGGACTCGTCACCAGGACCGTTTTTTGTATAAGAGACGGTATATGTATTGGTCGCGTTAAAACCATTCGACCACACGACCGTACTATACTCTTTTTTATAAAATATGCCATGGGGGTTGGAAAAAAAAGCATGCCACCCGTTGGATTCATATAGATAATACAAATATCAAGTTTGTATTGGTAACCTATCAGTGCCTGCTTGCAGAAACATACGTTATGGACTTTGTATAAGATATACCAAGGTTGATAAGGTAGCCAGGGAACCTTCTGCATACAGAGAAATATAGCGGACACTGTGCTTTACAAAAGTTAAAAGTAGTGGTCGTTCACACGTGGTTGGCACTCTAGTTTATATGAGTGTTTTGCTGAGTAACAATAGTGGTGTTTCCACAATGTTTGTTTGGTTGGCAAGATTTTGAGTGACAGCCCTTTTTGTGAGGTCAATTTATTTAATGTTATACGGTTATTTTTAATGTCATCTTATCTTCCTTAGTGGCGTTGCTATGCTATAAATCTAATATCAGTCATTATGTTATAATTAGTAATAATATTATCCAACATACAACGTTCTATTACCTCCCCGTCATACATACTTACTGTCATTAATCATGACAATGACGTTTTAACTTCCCCAGTGTAAAAAGCAACCACCGAATAATAAATAGAAGCTGCAGTTTGGTCTAGTTGAAAAATCTCAACCAAACAATTTTGTTCAGTATGTGAGTAAAATGGGGTATTTGACGACGCACTAACCCCCCAAGCTAATAGGTCGGAGAATTAATAAGAAAACAAATTAATATAGACACCGATGCTATTTATAAGTTGAACGTAACTTCCAGTGTTTCCTATCACCGGGTGTTTGTCAGTTATCAATCATCCGTTGAATACCTGCAAGCACCTTGCTTTTTGTCGTCGATTGTGTCATGAAACTGATTGTTCCAGTTTCCTGTTTCCTGATTTATTGCTCACTAGATTGAGTGGTTTATTATCATATCGTAGAGTTTTGCTATTTAAGGAAAGTGCGTTATGACTAGGACCTTATTTCGGACGCGTTTAGTTTTCCGTCACTAAAACTCGATACAGCTGATATAGTTTTTACAAAATTTAGTTTTAAACATTATAACCGCAGATTCGCTGTTGATGAAGTTACAATTTCAAGTCAGCATTTCTACTAAAGACGTCCTACGTTCAGTTAAGATCCGATTTAAATAAAGGCCTTTCAGGAAAGAATAGGAAAAAGAGGTGGTATCACACGGACAATCGTCAGATAACCTTGTGCCGCTGTCGGGTTACCGAAAATTTTTCATTGTGTGTATATATATGAATTATACGTTTAGTTTTAGTATAGCGAAAGTACCGCAATAAGTCATTAGGCTTTTCGGCCGGGCTAACTACTATAGCTCATTTTCATCGTACGCCTATAGCCTTAACAGGCACAAACCTTCTTAATATGTTTTATAGCTTACACCTCGTGTGAAAATTAGGAAATTTTGTTTCTGCATTCAGCGGAAAACCAAATCAAACATGTTTCATCGAATAATCATGTTCTTCTTCGTTCTGTTGGTCGGCCTTCTGGGTTTACACATTTCTAAACCAGGTGAGATCTTTGATAAAAACATATTTTGTGATTTTTAACCTGGAAGTTTCCCAGAGCCGACTTCGTCAAAAGGGAGCTACGATCTCCATACTGGGTCAAATAATGCGCGCAAAATGGCATTTATTCCTTACAAAATGTGCTTGAATTCTGCACCCTTTTTCGTCAACGCAACAGTCCGACTCCAAGACCCATCGGTGGCACAGCGATTCAAAGCGACAGTAATTGAAATCGACATTCATGGCTTTTCGGTTGAGCTGGAGCGAACTGATCAGTCGGCAGGTTGGGAAGCGAAACTCGTTGTAGACTGGATCTTTTACTCAGGTTGGCAGAGTTTGTTTTGAACGAATACGATGTAGTAATATCCGAATAAATATATAGCACTGTGTGTTTAATACAAATCGGATTTCGCTTTAATATTGGTTTAACCTACTTCTCCACGGGATATATATCCCTTGTTCATGTTCACAATCGGCTAACCAGCTAAGAATGAACGTGTGACCGAATGGTTAGCGCGACCAATTCAAATATGGAATTCGATATAAAAAACACCTCAATAACAAGCTTATGCGTTTTCTTAACTTTATACCAAAAAATGTATAAACTAGCAGGTGGTTTCGATTCTGGCATCCTTTCAGCCAAAATACGGTAGAGTTTGTCAAAAGACGAACGTTTTAACTTTCACATGGAAACAATCATTATTCATGGAACAATAAATCCAAACTTTAGTTTGGTCTAGGTGAAAACGATCCTGCCTGCTGTTTAAGTTTAAGTTAATCCACTGGGTTTAGGCAATGTCTTATGAATGCGTTGTATAAGGACGAGAAGCATTGTCAAAACCAGCTGTTATTATTAATCCGGCAATTTTTGGCTGCTAGATGACGCACTAACCAACTAAGCTAAGTCCGACCGGTTGGTCAAACGGTTAAGTGCGTCGCCTTTCAATCGAAATGTTGCAGGTGCGAAACTGGTCGCTAGCTAATCGGTTATGTTTTTGGGCAAGTCACTTAACGGACATTGCCTGAATCCAGCGTATTAATGGGTTCTACCAAAGTGAAGGAACGTGTTTATCATATACAACACATTGCAATAGCTCCGGTAACCCGACGGTGGGCGCGAGGTGATCTGACGATTGCCCGTGTGTTAACCCCCTTGGTTTTCCCATTCACGGGGATAAACACGAATATCCCATCCTAATCGGCTGAATGCCAATGTGGGAAGTGCGTACGGTCGTGTGGCCGAATGGTTATCGCCACTGATACATATACCGACTACTATACAAAAACGGTCCAAGTGACGAGGCCATCATGGGATTGAAACTTGGCTCGGTAAAACAAAATTAAAACACAAAAACTGTGGGAAGGTCGGATTATCGTTACCCTAAATTGTAACTTAGCGATGGGCCTATCCTGGGTCGAATCTTAGCAAGAAAAAAAACGAAACTGGTATATATGGGGACCTGGTATATACCTTTTTCGTGTATTTTTTGTTTTGCCTTTTTAACTTTGAATTTTTCCACACACCAAATATTTTACTCGGCACCTCGCACCTTGGCAGGTGGTGATGGCATCGTTGTGAATAAGAAATACATATGGGTGTCTGAGTTAGTCGGGGGCAGTACTAGAACTCAAGCTCAAAACTTCTGCAAACGCTCTGGCGCCACTCTGGTTGATATTGTTGACAAGAACATGTATGACGCAGTCGTGAAATACGTCAAGTCCAAATTGAACGGTGGAAGATGGGCATACTTCTGGCTCGCAATGAACTACGATCCCACGGTTCGCAGAAGCTCTTCATATATTATACGTTTTATCTTTTATTACGTATGAAAGATTCACCATTGATTATTTATATTTGCATTTAAAACACGAATATTTCTATTTAAACATAAATTAATTAATGCCGTGTCTAGGGCCGAGTTAAAATTAGTTTTCATAGATTAAGCGAGCAGTTTCCCTCTTTCTCACTTTTAAGTGTTGCCCCCACCATTCCAAAGAACAGTTGATTTTATATCGGACCTAAAATACATGATCATGCTTTGCAATATGCCTTTCATATTTTTTATCAATGACTGGTGTGGTTTTTATGACGTCATATCCGTAGTCAAAACCCTTAGTGGACTGATGACGTCATTAAGGTAACTTTATTTTTTAGAATAAAGTAATGTCTACCAGCAACGGTGAAGCATCCTTCAATTTCACTGGGTATTGGAATCCCGGTTATCCGAAATCTAACCCAACCTACACTGCGATATTGATGGAGGGTTATCGGGATGCAAGCGGCGGATCGACGGTGGAGATTAGGAATTACCCACCCGACTCATCATATTCCACCAATCACCACTTGTGCGCAATGCCATTGTAAGCTTGAACGGCTGTGACACAGATTTTTGGTTTCGAGCTCAGTTTCGAATCCAATATGTTGCCGCCGTTGTTTGTATTTAACTTGGTATTTGTATCCGTCGCGTTAACTATTCGGCCACACTACTGTACTGTGTGATTGTAAATACGACCATTTCATAAATCACTTTTTTTATTGTGCTAAAGATGAATAAAAAATTAAGATAACGTTATTCCACGATTCGCTGACATATGTAATACCGTGACGCAGATTTACGTTTTTCAGTTAAAAACTTTTTATCGTTGCACAAATAAATCTCGAATGGTATGTTTTAGTACTTTATAACATCGTTATTTCACATTGTTTTAGTAAAGTTTTCCATAGTTAGCAAAAACTTAAGTTTTAATAGTACGCAAAAACTTAAGTTTCAATAGTAAGCAAAAACTTAAGTTTCAATAGTTGGCAAAAACTTAAGCTTCAATAGTTGGCAAAAACTTAAGTTTCAATAATTGGCATTTCTCTTTCTTTATTCTAACTTTGTTTCTAAATCGTTCTGAAAAATTAAGGAACCTCAACGTAATTTACAGAGACAATTTGTGACCATTGAAAACAAGTGTTTGCACAAGGTAAAGTTAGAATAAAGAAATAGAAATGCGTGTTTGCACAAAGTAAACATAAAGTGGTCACAAGCTGCTGGTGTGTAAGGAACTTGGCGGACATCGTCTAAAACTAGTTAACCGTTGTATTTTTATAAAGCTAAAAGAACGTACCAGTCATATATAGGTGCTGCAACAATATACCGATATATATAATGCCTATCGCGATTATATTACCATTTACGCATTATTTTATCAGGGAAACTTAGTCAAACTGGTCTAAAATGAGTTTTGGTTGATTGTAAAAATATCGATTAAATACCAGGAGTGGGTGACTTCTCTACGAATGTGGGAAAATGAAGTCCTTGGTAGGCAGAATTATTATATGAATAATATTCAATATCTTACAGGGTATAGTTGATACAGTATGCGGGCGGTCAAAATCCCTTTACAGGCCGTATGTTGCCCATGCCTGGTTTAGACAATCACACACGTATATTGTTATGCCAAACATGCATAGCTTACATTTGTTATTGCCATGTAATGATATAAATTAAACTAATATCTGTACGCCTGCCTTTATTGATTATATTATGAGGACTAACGATACTTGTAAAAACATGTACGATAATCGCGGGACATGTTTCGTTAGTAAACCTAGGGTATTCCCAAAATCTACGCCAAACGTCTTTAGCGAATTAAAATGCGTTTCTATGATGACAATAAAACTATAGTTTGTCTGTAAATAAAACTTGCAAGTAAAAACAACCTTATTTAAAAATATTGCAATAAACTTACTGAGGTGTAAAACTAAATTTTTCGCTGAATCAAAATTCGCTGACGTCACCAACACCTATTGATGCGGTGACTTGAACGAAAAGCGTCGCGGATTTTGAGGTTGCGGCAGGAAATAACCAAACCGTGAATCCCTAAGCATGGATTCAAGCCCAGGATTATTGATTTTCCAACACTGGCCTGGATTCGAACTCAGGATCCTTGGTTCTCCATTTATGGCCTGGATTCGAACCCAGGATCTCTGGATCTCCAACCCTGGCCTGGATTCGAACCCAGGATTCCTGGTTCTCCAACCATGGTCTGAATTCGAACCCAGGATTCCTGGTTCTCCAACCCTGGCCTGGATTCGAATCCAGGATCCCTGGTTCTCCAACCCTGGCATGGATTCGAACCCAGGATCCCTGGTTCTCCAACCCTGGCCTGGATTCGAACCCAGGATCCCTGGTTCTCCAACCATGGTCTGAATTCGAACCCAGGATTCCTGGTTCTCCAACCCTGGCCTGGATTCGAACCCAGGATCCCTGGTTCTCCAACCCTTGCCTGGATTCGTAACCGTTGGTCACCTCCAAGGGTTAGACCCAAAAATAAGCACGACTGCCGTTTTTTTACCGAGCTAAGTTTCGAACCCATAATGGACTCGTCACCAGGGCCGTTTTTTGTATAAGAGACGGTATATGTATCGGTGGCGTTAAAACCATTCGACCACACGACCGTACTATACTATTTTTTATAAAATATGTTATGGGGGGTTGGAAAAGCATGCCACCCGTTGGATTCATATAGATAATATAAATATCAAGTTTGTATTGGTAACCTATCAGTGCCTGCTTGCAGGAACAAACGTTATAGACTTTGTATAAGATATACCAAGGTTGATAAGGTATCCAGGGAACCTTCTGCATACAGAGAAATATATCGGACACTGTGCTTTAAAAAAGTTAAAAGTAGTGGTCGTTCACACGTGGTTGGCACTTTAGTTTATATGAGTGTTTTGCTGAGTAACAATAGTGGTGTTTCCCCAATGTTTGTTTGCTTGGCAAGATTTTAGGTGACAGCCCTTTTTGTGAGGTCAATTTATTTAATGTTATTCGGTTATTTTTAATGTCATCTTATCTTCCTTAGTGGCGTTGCTATGCTATAAATCTAATATTCTTTATTATCTTACAATTAGTCATGATATTATCCAACATATAACGTTCTATTACCTCCACGTCATACATACTTACTGTCATTAATCATTCAGTTAAAAAATATTCAATTCTCTGCAGGGTCGTTATGCAAAAGCAATCGAAGCATGACAGTGACGTTTTAACTTCCCCAGAGTAAAAAGCAACCACCATTCACGGAATAACAAATACAAGCTGTTTTGTGATCTAGTTGAAAAATCTTAACCAAACAATTAACTTGTTCAGTATGTCAGTAAAACGGGGTATTTGAAGACACCACTGTCATTTTCTCGCCCTCCGGGTGAAAGGTTACGCACTAACCCCCCAAGCTAATAGGTCGCACAATTAATATTAAAACGCATTAATATAGACACCGTTGCTATTTATAAATTGAACGTAATTTCCAGTGCTTTCAATCACCGGGTGTGCGTCAGTTGTCAATCAATCTTTAAATACTCGTTGGAACAATAATGTTCCTGAAAAGCTGTAAATTCCCCAGCAAGCATCGTGCTTTTTGTCGTCGATTGTGCCATGAAACTAATTGTTCCAGTTTCCTGTTTTCCTGAGTTAGTGCTCACTAGATTGAGTGGTTTACTATTAGACGTCGGGCTGAGATGGATAGGATATTCATGTTTATCCTCGTGAATGGGAAAACCAAGGGGGTTAACACACGGGCAATCGTCAGATCACCTCGCGCCCATCGTCGGGTTACCAGAGCTATTGCAGTGTGTTGTGTATGATAGACACATTCCTTTAATTCAGTAGAACCTATTTATCCACTGGGTTTACACAATGCTTGAAAAATGCCTTTGTCACAACAACAAGAGGTAGGTTTCGATTCCATGACCTTCCGGTCATTAGTCCGATGCGCTAACACATGGCCCAACCCTCCCTGTGGACAACCAACCCTTAAATATAGCGATTTTACAAAAATCTTTCCTTGTTGAAAAATCGACCAAAACAACTAACCTTTATTTCTTGCGGGGATTCCCCTGTAAAAAAATCGACACCGTTAAACCAGTGGATCATAGATATATTGGGGCTTATCACACGGGTAAGCGTCAGATCACTTCACGTCCACCGTCAGGTTACCAGAGCTATTGGAATGTGTTGAATATGATTTACACGTCCCTTTTATTTGGCAGAACCCATTAATCCGCTGGGTTCAGGCAATGTCCGTTAAGTACCTTGCCCAAGGACACAACCGACTAGCTAGGCACAAGCTTAGAACCTTTCACCCTTCGACTGACAGGCACTAACTCAGCTAATACTAAGCTAATCAGTAGGACCTAACAGTTACGAAGTAATAAATTAGTTTTATAAAGTTTTGAACCCATAATGGACTCGTCACCAGGACCGTTTTTTTGTATAAGAGACGGTATATGTATTGGTCGCGTTAAAACCATTCGACCACACGACCGTACTATACTCTTTTTTTTTAAATATGCCATGGGGGGGTTGGAAAAGCATGCCACCCGTTGGGTTTATATAGATAATATAAATATCAAGTATGTATTGGTAACCTATCAGTGCCTGCTTGCAGAAACATATGTTATAGACTTTGTGTAAGATATAGATGGCGTATAACCAATTAAGACCTCTATGAACGGGCGGATGTGACGAGTGGTACCCTCCATGAGTCATTGTTTTTAAACGAGTGTTTTGCTGAGTAACAATGGTGGTGATTCCCCAATGTTTGTTTGGCTGAAAGCAGCATGTGCTAGGCTGCGCGCCGGTGTTCTCGTTTAGCTGTAAAGTTTTGTAATCGTGGAGCAGTGCTTTGTAAAATAAAGGTGTTGAATGTGCATCTGCTAGCTGTTTTGTTGGAAAAAAGTTGCCGATGTACGAAGGGGTATGGGCTCAAAATTTTTAAACAAAATTTTGTAGGGTTTTGAGTTTAGGTTGCAGATCCAAGCTTCAATTTTAAATTGTGAAAAAATCTAAGACTTCCTATGTCAGGATTTTGAGTGACAGTCGTTTTTGTGAGGTCAGTTTGCATTGGAGAGATAGGGAAAATAATTAGTTGAACGCCTCCTAAATGAAAAACGGGCTATTTTGATTTTTTTGCCAAAATCTCCAAATTTATAGAAATTTGAGAGTGGATAAATGTTACTAGTCAACTGTTTGTCTAAAATCTTACACTTAATTACTTATGCTAATTAGCAAAGTAATTAATTAGTCATTTTTCCCCATTTTTGGTTATTTTCACTCCGGTAGAGGGTCGTTCGGATATTTTTTCAAGAACTTAACTTCGAATGGCTTTTAAAAATACCAGACAATCTTTCGATACCGGCTGTTAATCCGATTTGTGATATAGGACTCAAAAATGTACTCCTCTTGGTATCCACATGTGTATATTTTTTCATATTTTTCAATTTTAGGCCAGGTGTGAAGGCCTAGATGTGTTGTTGGACACGAATGCATACAGAAAATATAAAAACTTACCAATCCTAACCATCCTTGACTGTCAAACATTGGTGAAAGAAGTGGAGGCGGACAAAATGTGGTCACACGAGGCTCAAAGGTGACATTGGTTGTGTTTTTTTACTCAAAAACAACTATCTGTACCCTGGTTATTGACTTTAAACCTTTCAAATTACAGTGAAAAAATGTGCTGAAACTTGTGGAACATCAAGCAGTGAATTTTAATGTGTACGAAGAGTTTCAGTCATCACCAGTGACACTGTCGCCAAATGAAATCTACAGAATGACCACCCTTCAGTCGAAGGCCCATAATAGCCGAAGCAGTTAACAGAAACGGTTAAAATTTGGACAGGAGTCTCACAGAATGACCTCTACTAGTAAGTTCAAACAGTTTAAACCAAACTGGAACGGTCACCGTTTCCAAGATGGCGTATAACCAATTAAGACCTCTATGAACGGGCGGATGTGACGAGTGGTACCCTCCATGAGTCATTGTTTTTAAACTAGTGTTTTGCTGAGTAACAATGGTGGTGATTCCCCAATGTTTGTTTGGCTGAAAGCAGCATGTGCTAGGCTGCCGCGCCGGTGTTCTCGTTTAGCTGTAAAGTTTTGTAATCGTGGAGCAGTGCTTTGTAAAATAAAGGTGTTGAATGTGCATCTGCTAGCTGTTTTGTTGGAAAAAAGTTGCCGATGTACGAAGGGGTATGGGCTCAAAATTTTTAAACAAAATTTTGTAGGGTTTTGAGTTTAGGTTGCAGATCCAAGCTTCAATTTTAAATTGTGAAAAAATCTAAGACTTCCTATGTCAGGATTTTGAGTGACAGTCGTTTTTGTGAGGTCAGTTTGCATTGGAGAGATAGGGAAAATAATTAGTTGAACGCCTCCTATACCAAGGTTGATAAGGTAGCCAGGGAACCTTCTGCATACAGAGAAATATATCGGACACTGTGCTTTAAAAAAGTTAAAAGTAGTGGTCGTTCACACGTGGTTGGCACTTTAGTTTATATGAGTGTTTTGCTGAGTAACAATAGTGGTGTTTCTCCCAATGTTTGTTTGGTTGGCAAGATTTTGTGTGACAGCCCTTTTTGTGAGGTCAATTTATTTAATGTTATACCGTTATTTTTAAGTCATCTCATCTTCTTTAGGGGTGTTGCTATGCTATAAATCTAATAATCTTCATTATCTTACAATTAGTCATGATATTATCCTACATACAACGTTCTATTACCTCCACGTCATACATACTTACTGTCATTAATCATTCAATTAAAAAATATGCAATTCTCTGCAGGGTCGTTATGCAAAAGCAATCGAAGCATGACAGTGACGTTTTAACTTCCCCACGTGTAAAAAGCAACCACCATTCACGGAATAACAAATAAAAGCTGTTTTGTGATCTAGTTGAAAAATCTTAACCAAACAATTAACTTGTTCAGTATGTGAGTAAAACGGGGTATTTGAAGACACCACTGTCATTTTCACGCTCTCCGGGTGAAAGGTTATGCACTAACCCCCCAAGCTAATAGGTCGCACAATTAATATTAAAACGCATTAATATAGACACCGTTGCTATTTATAAATTGAACGTAATTTCCAGTGCTTTCTATCACCGGGTGTGCGTCAGTTGTCAATCAATCTTTAAATACTCGTTGGAACAATAATGTTCCTGAAAAGCTGTAAATTCCCCAGCAAGCATCGTGCTTTTTGTCGTCGATTACGCCATGAAACTGATTGTTCCAGTTTCCTGTTTTCCTGAGTTAGTGCTCACTGAATTGAGCGGTTTATTATCATATCGTGGAGTTTTGCTATTAAAGGAAATTGCGATATGACTTGGACCTTATTTCGGACGCGTTTAGTTTTCCGTCACTAAAACTCGATACAGCTGATATAGTTTTTACAAAATTTAGTTTTAAACATTATAACCGTAGATTCGCTGTTGATGGAGTTAAATTTTCAAGTCAGCATTTCTACTAAAGACGTCCTACGTTCAGTTAAAGTCCGGTAAAGGTCTTTCGGGACAGAGTAAGAAATTTCGGTTCTATCAGAGTGAATGAGAAAACCCAAGAGAGGGTATCACACGGACAATCGTCAGATAACCTTGTGCCCACTGTCGGGTTACCGAAGATTTTTCATTGTGTATATATATATAAATGATACGTTTAGTTTTAGTATAACGAAAGAACCGCAATAAATCATCAAGCTACTCGGCCGGCCTAACTGCTTTAGCTCATTTTCATCGTTCGCCTATAGCCTTAACAGGCACAAACCTTCTTTTTATGTTTTATAGCTTACACCTCGTGTGTAAATTAGGAATTTTTTGTTTCTGCATTCAGCGGAAAACCAAATCAAACATGTTTCATCAAATAATCATGTTCTTCTTCGTTCTGTTGGTCGGCTTTCTGGGTTTACACATTTCTAAATCAGGTAAGATCTTTGATAAAAACTTATTTTGTGATTTTTATTTCGGAATTTTCCAGAGCCGCTAACTTCATCAAAAGGGAGCTACGATCTCCATACTGGATCAAATAATGCGCGCAAAATGGCATTTATTCCTTACAAAATGTGCTTGAATTCTGCACCCTTTTTCGTCAACGCAGCAGTCCGACTCCAAGACCCATCGGTGTCACAGCGATTCAAAGCGACAGTAATTGAAATCGACATTCATGGCTTTTCGGTTGAGCTGGAGCGAACTGATCAGTCGGCAGGTTGGGAAGCGAAACTCGTTGTAGACTGGATCTTTTACTCAGGTTGGCAGAGTTTGTTGTGAACTAATACGATTAATAATATCAGAATTAATATATAGCACTGTGTGTTTAATACAAATCGGATAAGCTAAGTCCGACCGGTTGGTCTAGCGGTTAAGTGCGTCGCCTTTCAATCGAAAGGTTGCAGGTGCGAAACTGGTCGCTAGCTAATCGGTTGTCTTTTTGGGCAAGTCACTTAACGGACATTGCCTGAACCCAGCGGATTAATAGGTTCTACCAAATTGAAGGAACATGTTTATCATATACAACACACTGCAATAGCTCCGGTAACCCGACGATGGGCGCGAGGTGATCTGACGATTGCCCGTGTGTTAACTCCTTAGTTTTCCCATTCACGGGGATAAACACGAATATCCCATCCTAATCGGCTGGATGCCAATGTGGGAAGTGCGTACGGTCGTGTGGCCGAATGGTTATCGCGACCGATACATATACCGACTACTATACAAAAACGTTCCAAGTGACGAGGCCATCATGGTTTCGAAACTTAGGTCGGTAAAACAAAATTAAAACACAAAAAAATGTGGGAAGGTCGGATTATCGTTACCCTAAATTGTAAACAAACTTAGCGATGGGCCTATCATGGATTCGAAACTTAGCACGAAAAAAAGGAAAAAAGTATATGGAGACTATTTTCCTCTATTTTGTGAATTATACCTTTTTCGTGTATTTTATGTTTTGCCTTTTTAACTTTGAATTTTCCACACACCAAATATTTTACTCGGCACCTCGCATCTTTGCAGGTGGTGATGGCGTCGTTGTGGATAAGAAATACATATGGATGTCTGAGTCAAGCCGGTCCCATAGTCGTACTGAAGCTAACAACTTCTGCAAAGGCTCTGGCGCCACTCTGGTTGATATTGTCGACAAGAACATGTTTGACGCAGTTGTGAAATACGTCAAGTCCAAAAGGAACCGTGGAACATGGGCATACTTCTGGCTCGCGATGAACTACGATCCCACGGTTCGTAGAAGCTCTTCATATATTATACGTTTTATCTTTTATTACGTATGAAAGATACACCTTGATTATTTATATTTGCATTTAAAACACGAATATTTCTATTTAAACATAAATTAATTAATGCCATATTTAGGGAAATATTACTTACAGTGTCTGCTGCACACATTCGTGTCTGCTGTTAAACACACTTAAGTACTGGGTTAGGGTAAGTACTGGGTTTAAGAATAGTGTCTAGGGCCGAGTTAAAATTAGTTTTCATAGATTAAGCGAGCAGTTTCCCTCTTTCTCACTTTTAGTGTTGCCCTCACCATTCCAAAGAACAGTTGATTTTATATCGGACCTAAAATACATGATCATGCTTTGTAATATGCCTTTCATATTTTTTATCGATGACTGGTGTGGTCAGTTATATAACGTCATATCCGTAGTCAAAACTCTGAGTGGTCTGATGACGTCATTAAGGTAACTTTATTTTTTAGAATAAAGTAATGTCTACAAGCAACGGTGAAGCACCCTTCAATTTCAATGGGTATTGGTATCCCGGTAATCCGAGATCTAACCCAACCTTCACTGCGATATCGATGGAGGTTTATCCAGATGGAAGCGGCGGATCGACGGTGGGGATTAGGAATCGCTCACCCGACACATCATATCCCACCTATCACCACTTGTGCGCAATGCCATTGTAAACTTAACGGCTGTGACACAGATTTTTGGTATCGAGCTAAGTTTCGAACCCAATATGTTGCCGCCGTTGTTTGTATTTAACTTGGGATTTGTATCCGTCGCTTTAACTATTCGGCCACACTACTGTACTGTGTGATTGTAAATACGACCATTTCATAAATCACTTTTTTTTTAATTGTGCTAAAGATGAATAAAAAATTAATATAACGTTATTCCACGATTCGCTGACATATGTAATACCGTGACGTAGATTTACGTTTTTCAGTTAAAAACTTTTTATCGTTGTACAAATAAATCTCGAATGGTATGTTTTAGTACTTTATAACATCGTTATTTCACATTGTTTAAGTTTTCTATAGTTAGCAAAAACTTAAGGTTTATAAGTTAGCAAAAACTTAAGTTTCAATAGTTAGCAAAAACTTAAGGTTTATAAGTTAGCAAAAACTTAAGTTTCAATAGTTGGCAAAAACTTAAGTTTCAATATTTGGCAAAAACGTTTCCGCAAAACATCATTTCTCTTTCTTTATTCTAACTTTGTTTCTAAATCGTTCTGAAAAATTAAGGAACCTCAACGTAATTTACAGAGACAATTTGTGACCATTGAAAACAAGTGTTCGCACAAAGTAAAGTTAGAATAAAGAAAGAGAAATGCGTGTTTGCACAAGGTAAACATAAAGTGGTCACAAGCTGCTGGTGTGTAAGGAACTTGGCGGACATCGTCTAAAACAGGGGTGGGCAACATACGGCCCGCGGGCCGGGTCCGGCCCGTAAAGGGATTTCGACCGGCCCCCAGACTGTATCTAACAATAACCTGTAATATGGCCAGGTCCGGCTCGCTGTCTGTATCCAACCACACTCTGTAATGTGGTCCGACGCATCATTCCTAAAAGATGCCTATCGCTATAATGTTACCGTACTGTTAATGCGAGCTTGTGAAATAACAATTGCCTTAGTGAACAAACAATTGTGACTTTTTAAAGAAACATTATTATAAGGTCAAAGCAGAGAGCGTACGGGCCACAACTGGGTACGGCGTGTAACAACGTGACTGCTAGGGTTAGTTTTTCTTTGCCTGTTATCAGTTATATTTAAATTCTAAATATAAATGTATTTTATAAATTATTAAGGAATATTAACCATGGAATCCTAAGAAACGTATATTTGAAAGAGAGTGTCTAGCACTCTAGCATTTAGCAAAGATTGGATACCGAAGTATTTTCTACAAAGGTCGGCAACAAAGCAGTATGTCTTCTGTATGGTCATAAGTGTTGCGGTATTAAAAGAGTACAGCATTAGTCGTCATTATTTGACAAAACTTGAAAACCATGGAAATGATTTAGTGAATAGATATGTGGGTAAGTTAGTGAATATTATTCATTTAATAATCCGGCCCACCAACGACTTCATTTTCCCACATCTGGCCGCCGACCAGAGAAGTTGCCCACCCCTGGTCTAAAACTAGTGAACTGTTGGATTTTTATAAAACTAAAAGAACGTACCAGGCATATATAGGAGCTGCAACAATATACCGATATATATAATGCCTATCACGATTATCTTACCACATACCGGCCGGCTGGTCTAGCGGTTAAGTGCGTCGCCTTTCAATCGAAAGGTTGCAGGTGCGAAACTGGGCGCTAGCTAGTCGGTTGTGTCCTTGGGCAAGGCACTTTACGGACATTGCCTGAACCCAGCGGATTAATGGGTTCCACCAAATTGAAGGAACGTGTGAATCATATATACAACACACTGCAATAGCTCCGGTAACCCGACGATGGGCGCGAGGTGATCTGACGATTGCCCGTGTGATAACCCCCTTGGTTTTCCCATTCACGGGGATAAACATGAATATCCTATACGCATTATTTTATCAGGGAAACTTAGTCACACTTGCCTAAAAATGAGTTTTGGTTGATTGTAAAAATGTCGATTAAATACCAGGAGTGGGTAACTTCTCTACGAATGTGGGAAAATGAAGTCCTTGGTGGGCCTGATTATTATATGAATAATATTTAATATCTTGATTAGGGGGTATGGTTGGATACAGACTGCGGGCGGTCAAAATCCCTTTTACTGGGGCGTATGTTGCCCATGCCCCGGGTTTAGATAATCGACACACGTATATTGTTATGCCAAACATGCATATCAAACATTTGTTATTGCCATGTAATGATATAAATAAAACCCACTATAGTGTACACCTGCCTTTATTGATTATATTATGAGGAGCTAACGATACTTGTAAAAACATGTACGATAATCGCGGGACATGTTTCGTTAGTAAACCTAGGATATTCCCAAAATCTACGCCAAACGTCTTTAGCGAATTAAAATGCGTTTCTTTCATGACAATAAAACTATAGTTTGTCTGTAAATAAGGCTTGCAAGTAAAAACGACCTTATTTAAAAATATTGCAATAAACTTACTGAGGTGTAAAACTAAACCACGTGTTTAACATACCTACTGAAGGAATTGCCATGTATTTGTAAATATTGCGTGTTAGCAGAGTTTATTAGTAAACTTTAATTCCACAAAAGACCATTACCTCGTTATTTTTTGAACTTTATATTTCGTAAATGCAACACAGGTTTATAGGTAAGGACAATTAGCTTGTTCAAATCCAAAAATGTATTGCACTATGACCGTATAAAGAATGTATGTATATGAATAAACAGTATCATTATAACATATTAGACCCAATAATACATAATAATAGGCGTAGAGCTATGGTTTATTGCGATTATTACATCAGAATAACAAGTGTGACAATGTTTGTTCAACATAACAATATGTTTGTGATTGCATAAGCGTTATTTTTTGTCCTACATTCGAGTCGTGCATTTAAGCAAGATTGTAATTTATAAATATGATAAGTAAACATAAGTAGATTAACTTTCTAACCACAATACAGTGCATCTTTGAATGTAGAAAAGTGTGCTGAACAGTATAAGTCAAATGTTCTAATCACTTATATAGATAGGATAGGATAGGATAGGATATTCATCTTTATCCCCGTGAATGGGAAAACCAAGGGGGTTAACCGACGGGCAATCGTCAGATCACCTCGCGCCCATCGTCGGGTTATCGGAGCTATTGCAGTGTGTTGTATAGGATAGACACGTTCCTTCAATTTGGTAAAACCCATTAATCCGCTGGGTTCATGCAATGTCCGTAAAGTGCCTTGCCCAAGGACACAACTAGCTAGGCGACGAGTTTCGCACCTGCAACCTTTCGATTGAAAGGCGACGGCACTTTGCTAAACTATTAATGTTCGTTTCCTACCAAGTTCTCTTTAATCATGGGAATCAATTCTCTCTGACTGGGCAACTGTTAAGTGATTGTTCCCCGGCTTGGCATAGTGAATAAAAGAAGAACCAGATTTTTTCAAGCAACTTTTTCATGTTTTTTTCAGACTTTTTTAAGTTTATTTTTACCGGGATAAGTTTTAAATTCATGATGGCTTTGTCGCCAAGACCGTTTTTGATAGAAAATTGATAAATAAATCGGTCGCGTTAACCGTCGATTACACAAGAATATTGATGTCTATCCACTTAGGCGCGAATTTATTTTTAACTGAGCCAAGTTACGAACCCAAGATGGGCTTGTCACTAGAAACCTTTTTATATAGAATTCGATAAATGTATCGGTCGCGTTAACCATTCGGCCACACGACCGTACATACTTAGGGGGGGGAATGGATGAAACAATATAACTTTTGGGAGTCGAGCGGCCACATTAGACTGATGTTAAGTTCGTCACCGGTTTCAATGACACAACCAAAGAACCCAAGCGCTAGCTTTGATATTACAACCTTTTGAGTGAAATACTGAAACTCTAACATACTATGAAAAACTAAAGGAGGGTTTTAAGGAGTAGTATATATTTCTACCTTTTCGTAAAAAAATCATGGTTTTGTTTATTTCGTCGCTCTGTTTTTCATTATGTGAAAAGACGTGGCCTCAATGATTTTTAAAAGATCTTCTTCATTAATTTCTTCAAGATAATCGATAATTCTTCTAATTTCCTTTGCAGGATTCTGTTATATGTTATTAATAGTTACCGCATTTATCCGGATTTTTCCTAGATTTCCCAAGCCATAAATAACTGTTGAATTAGGTTGTCACCTTGCAGCCAAATGGCGCGATCAATTCTGTCATTTTCGGGGTGTGTTCGTTTTGTTTACTTGGAATTTATCAATATATATTCAGATTTTAGTGATTGGGAAAACGGTGCGAGTTATAACGTAAGTGTAACATCTGTAAACCCTAATTTGATTTATAATTAATGTTTTTTAAAATGTCGATGTTTATTATTGTGAGGTTTAGCTCGTCACAATGAGTGTAGTTTATAATTCCGTCAACCTCGTGGTTAGTTCTGGGGTTGAGATTAGTGTTTAGGGCAGGTTTCACATTGGTTTCCATAATGTTTAGCGAGCAGTTTCCCTCCTTCCCATTTCCCTGCTTTGACTGTCGTATGTTGTGTGATTGGTTCAATATGTTTCCTGCTGTTCACCGCGCTCGCGACGTTGCAACGTCACAAGGGGTGAGGGGTGTCGCTTTGGGATAAGTTTGGCTTCCAGAGGTGTTGGATTGTGGGGGGGGGGGGTGCGAGAATTATTGAAAAGAAACTTAACCACGTGTTTCCATCGATGGTTTTTACGAAAATCTTATTTCGTTCAAGCGGGTAAATAGTGATTTAATTAAAATTTTTGGTTTAAGATGAAACAAGGCGAGTTTGACATGAACCGGTTTGTTGCAGTAAATGATGACGATGTTTCCTGGGAATGACGTTTGATCATTTTGTTGAGGTGGTATGACGTGTGTGGTATGACGTGTGTGGTATGACGTGTGTAGTATGACGTGTGTGGTATGACGTGTGTGGTATGACGTGTGTGGTATGACGTGTGTGGTATGACGTGTGTGGTATGACGTGTGTGGTATGACGTGTGTGGTATGACGTGTGTGGTATGACGTGTGTGGTATGACGTGTGTGGTATGGCGTGTGTGGTATGGCGTGTGTGGTATGGCGTGTGTGGTATGACGTGTGTGGTATGACGTGTGTGGTATGACGTGTGTGGTATGACGTGTGTGGTATGACGTGTGTGGTATGACGTGTGTGGTATGAAGTGTG
>CH001366.1:462928-474832 GCA_000149265.1 Ciona savignyi | reverse complement strand
AACCAAAGGGGTTATTACATGGGTTATCGTTAGATCACCTCGCGCCCACCGTCAAGTTACCGGTGCGATAGCAGGGGTGCCTTTAAATACTACAGGAGCGCTTGGATCGCTTGGATCACTTAGATCCCTGTTGAAAAGTTCGTTTTCTGTGCGCTGGATTTTGCGCCAACATTTTTAACCTAAATTTTGTGCCACGCCAGCAATACTAATTTGCGCCACTACAAACGAAGTTGCATCATTTTCAATTAAAACTTTAAATATAAAGCTTAAAGTGTTAAAAATGATGACATAAATGAAAGGAAGTGTTATCACGCCATGCCAGCATGATTTTTGGAGTTTTCTACGCCCATACCCGATAAAGTAGCCAGTGCGCCACGCCAGATATATCCAGCGCATCATACGAACTTTCCAGTAGGAACTTAGATTGCTATGGGAAGTAATTCTAACCCTGTCCCAAACACTAATCTCAACCCCAGAACTAACTTTAACACCAACCCTAACATTAATATCATGGCTTTTGTAATTACTAAGTATAGTAAGCGATCCAAGCGCTCCTGTAGTATTTAGAGGTACCTGCTATTGCAGTGTGTTATGTATGATTTACATGTTCCTTCAATTAAATAGAATCCAATAATCCGCTAGGTTCAGGCAATGTTCGTTAAGTGCCTTGCCCAAGGACTCAACCTACTATCTAGCGACCACACTCGAGTTTTTGTTTACCCCCATGTCTTTGCACACTTGGGTATTTTCACACACGCTCGCAAGCTGGCGATGTTAAAACATAAACATCGTATAATTTCCAACAAACCTGTAAACCTACCTCTGGACCTCGGGTAATTTACTGTCAGTACATTTTTGTTATGTAGGTAGACCAGTATGGAAAGTACGGCAGCTGCACACCCGAGTTTTTTTTTCCCTGCGACTTTTGCACACTTGGGTAATTTCACACATGCTCGCAAGCTGGCAGTATAAACATCGTATAATTTCCAATAAACTTGTAAACCTACCTCTGGACCTTGGGTAATTTACTTTCCGTACATTTTTAGTTATGTAGATAGATATGTTAGCTGACGGACACGAAAGATTGAGGATAGAATAATATGTTTTTTTAAGATTTTGGTAAAACAGTTATGAAAAGGAGATTGTGTGCACACTTAAAGTGTGCATTCTTGGACGTTTGCACACTGCACACTTAAATATTTGGCGCGTGCACACTCGAGATCTCGGCGAAAATTGATGTACTTTCCATACGGGTAGGTAGATACGTTAGCTGACGGACACGAAAAATTGAGGATAGAATAATATGTTTTTTTAAGATTTTGGTAAAATAGTATTGAAAATGAGATTGTGTTAGACGTTTGCACACTGCACACTTAAATATTTGGGGCGTGCACACTCGAGATCTCGTCGAAAATTGACGTACTTTCCATACGGGCTTAACCGTCAGACTAACTCATAAAATGAATAAAAATGAATCATCATCATAAATGCTGGTTTACTTAAAACTTACCATCTTTTTGTATGTTCATCTTGTAGTAACTTGAATTATATTTCAGCGGCTTATCTACAGACCAATGTTGTTCTGTTTATCCTATCACAATAAATACATCATGTTAAGTTTACCATTTAACCGGTCATTTCATTTTACTTCTCGATAAGATAAAAGCGATTTGTTCATTTATGTTGTCAAAAAATGCAAAAAAATCTATAACTATTGAACAATAACGTACTAATGTAGTAGCAGTAGATAATTCAACTACAAAATCTTACTTAGAAAGCAATCAATGAAGTCATAAGTAAAAAAGTGATTAAACTACACTTTAACTAGAGATGCGTAGGTAGGCTTTGGATATCAATTTGATTTATTTTTAAACTTTTAAGATTTGCGCAGATTTATAATACTGTGTGATTAAATGTAACAAAGTCCTAACTCACAGGATAAATTTAAATTTCTATAATTTGGTATAAAAAGTGAATAAACCAAATGAACGCGTAAAGCATTGGACAATACTTAGCTACTCAGGTTAAAGTGCTTCCCACAAAAAGAGGAACTAAGCCTCGCAGGAAGTGAGGGCATCAAGAAATAACCATCCAGCGCTAAATGTATTAGATTGCGCCTCCAGCCCACAGGCAAAACAGGTATGAATATACAGCTCTGGTATAACTTCCACACATATGGTAGTGAACCTATCATGTAGTGGGTACATCTCGGTCCATGATAGGTGTAAATCTTGGTTGAGTATACCCAAGAATCGTTTGAGGCTAATGTCGGCCCAGGGTCTCCATATCCGTTAACACGCCGGACATAGAAATAGCTTGGTGAGTTAGTGCGTAAAGTTTCTGCTAAAATATTCGCGCTATATCTCAATGCATGGTCAAATTAAGGAGTGTTCCTAAATGGGAAACATTATCAGAATAACTTGCGTCCACCGTTGGGTTACCAGCGCTATCGTAGTGTGTTGGGTGTAATTGAAACCATATTTTAATTAAGTAGAACCAATTAATCGACAGGGTTTAAGCAATGTTAGCCTCGTCCAGGCACACAACCAACTAGTCAGAGGCCAGTTTCGAATCCACAATCTTTCGGCTAAGTGCAAACCTCTGACGCGTTTTACGTAGTAAGTGAGGAATGTCGTAACTTCCGGTATCGCCGGTATAAAAAAAAATTCGCTCCATTCATAGAAAACACACGAGATTGGGAATTCGAAAAATTATCTTGAGCCCACACAAGAGTTGTATTACCTAAAATATGCTCGTTAAATACGAAATATGACATTTATTACAACAATAATAATGTGTCATTGCATTTCTATTTGCTGTTTCGTTGCTTTTTCCATGAAGTTTCATGTAACATTTCAATTTCTACCATTTTTATTCATCTGTCATGGAATAAAAAACAAAATCGACGAAACATAATGCTACGATTTGGTTTGACCTGGTTGCGCATCAGGTTAGGAATAAGTAGCTTCTTTTTCTAACTTCAAAAGTATATCCCCGATGAGATTTTCAACCAGTGACAATTTCTTGTCTGTCTCGTTCAAGTCTCGTTCAATGTTGGTTTTGAATCGAAGGAAACTGTTCAAAGCTTGTTTCGCTTCGGCGGGAAGTCGCATCCCACGCCCTCCAGTGTGAAACGAACCACCCCGCATTTCCACCAGCATAACCTCCCACCTACCTCAACCACATTATAACAAGGAGCAGATATGAGAGAATCATCTTCATATTTATCTCTCAAATCTTCCATCAGTTCCAATTGCTTAAGCGCTTTCCAGCTTTACTTGAATTTTCTTCTTTTTCGGAAAAACCTTATTTTGCTTCAGTTTCGTTGGTCTCCCGTCTTTCCTCCCGCACCTCCGACAATGGGTTTCATCGAGACTTCTTTCAACGGTTTCCTTACTTCCTGTCTTGCCAAGTACCCCCCTCCGTGTATGATGGTGCAAACTCTCAACGACCATCGAATCGACTTCATTGCGCGCTCTGTCCTCGTCTACAACATCTCCCAAGTCGATTTCTCCCTCGTTTCCTCTCTGACCACAAAGCATCAATTAATATAATGAATTCGGACAAAGACTGGTTATCTTGGTTGGGACACTCGCTAATTGGTTGTGTCCTTGGGCAAGGCACTTTATGAACATTATCTGAACCCAGCGGATTAATGGGTTCTACCAAATTGAAGGAAAGTGTCTATCATATACAACACACTGCAATAGCTCCGGTAACCCGACGGTGGACCCGAGGTGATCTGACGATTGCCCGTGTGTTAACCCTCTTGGTTTTCCCATGCAAAGGAATAAAAATGAATAAGCTCTCGTAGAGACCCAACATACAAAGGAGCGGCTGAATTTGCAACAATTGTATAATGACATGGCACATACCGCGTGTTGAAGGTGGGGGATTCCCCGGCATGGATAATTCTCGAATTTTTCGCTTCTTTGTTTTTGAACCTATGACGTCGAAGGTATGAGGTTTATTGGATATGAAAATTTGATTGTCAGTTTAACGAGGTGAAACGGACGCGAGGTAATCTGACGATTGCCCGTGTGGTAACACCTGTTGCGTTTCCCCAATCACGGGGATAAACATGAATATCCTGATAAAATCCAGTAATCGATTCTAATTAATTGACTAATAAACCACTCTACAGCGCCACTTACCTGAATCTTGTTCCGCCATCTTTTCAATCTCTTCGCTTTTATTGCCACTTGGTGGCAGCGTCGCGCTCCCATTGGACGGATTCCATCGACCTCAGGTTAAGCTGTGGGTGGTTGGCGGTGATGGATGAGGTTCGAACCTTTAACTTAGGGGTTTCGTGGTCGATAACCCTGAACTACTTGTTGTTCGATCGTGTGTCACGAGTGGTTTAAGTGTCCACGATGTGCAGGAAACCGATAGTTTATTGAATCGAAACCAGTCCATTGGTGGTTGTATTGTTGGGGAAGTCGCTGGACTAAAACAGTAGACTGTGGCACAAGGTTATCCAACCAACACCAATATTCCACAGCCAATGCCCCACTCTCACAGTAACACTCATCAACCAACTTCCTTCGCCACGCTGAACGTCAACTGAACTTTGTGTTCGAACAAAGCTTATATCGACGGCAACGTCTTCGCTACGTCATCCAAATTTGCCCCGTTAATGACGTCGATGGTGACGTAGGTGAGCGCCTTCACCATTACCCCACTCTTCCTACCCCCCACACCACTTCACCTTTTGACTGATCTCCCCCACAGCAATGGTCAACGCGTCGTATGGAAGACACGAGAGGATATCAATGGGAACCAAATCCTCGCGTAGTTGATTCTTGCGGAGATCGGTCACCATGGATCCTGTATCAACATGGTTAGTTGGATACATCGCGTGGATCCAGTGGATCAATGGGTTGAACCAGTGGTTCCCAAACAGTGGCCTAACTCCGGTGGTTCGTGAGGGTTTTACGCCAATTCAGCATATTTTGTTAAACAGCTGTATGCTCATTATTCTCAAAATTTGGGATACAATGGGTTGGATAAATGGTTGTCGTCGGAATACTTGCCAGGGAAACATGTGGGGTGAGAACCACCAACCCCTATTGACGTTTGTTACTTTTATACTGAATTAAGTTTCGGCTCATGATGGACATTCACCAGGACCGTTTTTGTACATTGATCGGTAACGCAACAGTTCATTGTTCTTTTAACGGGCTAAGTTTCAACCCCATAATAGGCTCGTTGTTAAGACCGTTTTTTTGTATGTAAATCGGTATATGTATCGTTCACGCTAGCCATTCGGCCATATGACCATATACTACACCGTTCATTGTGGATATGTCATCAACTGTCTCTTATTAGCTGGCCACACCATCATTGCGAATGCATGGTGTAAGTAAATACCGAAAAAAGAAAAAGTCCGTGTTTGACATAATATTTTATGCAGATTATCTGGTGTGGCGAGGAAGAGGATCGAACCCTCCACCTCCCACCTTCTTGATGAAATACGGGACGACGCTACCATCGACCACCGAGGTGACGTGGTGAGCATGAGGATCATCCCATGTCGCCTTGGAATTGCTGGAATGGAGGTTTCTTGTCTTTCCGTGGTTTGTAATATTATTGCAATGGAAATCTCCATTGTGTCGGCCAAACAAGAGCACTGAAACAGCGGGCATGTGTTCAGGGGAATTTGAAATCTTCCACCAATTGAAGCATGTTCCCGCCCTCCCACCACACAACTACCATGGGGAATACCCATCCATGGGGAATACCCATCCATTGTGACTTGTGGCTTCTTCGCGAATACGTTGTCCCACTTCGTGACGTCATTGGTAGATTCTGCTACGTCATCAGAGATCATCGGATGATTATTGGTTGACATGGATGAACAACAGCATCCACCACCTGCACCTATACTTTGCAATCCGACCGCCTGGTTTGTTTCGTTTCACTTTGCTTTCTTTGCTTTGCACCGAGGAAAACGTTTCTAAATAATTCAACTCCATATTTGTACAAGTTGTGTGTTAATCTGGTGCATACTACTTCAGCTTATAATGCGAGCCGATTAGTAGAAGCTGTTTGGTTACTTACAATGAGATTAAACATTTAAATACTTCTTATACCTCATTGCGTCATGATATGCCGGCCGGCGATGTCGCTTTCAATCCACCAAGTCGATTTATGACATATCGCTGTAACTGTCGTGTGACCGAATCGTTAACGCTTGTGATCCATATACCTACTCATGTGAAATCACAGTCTCAGCTTCTTGTGCATGTTGTTAATATTAATTTTGTCTACACAAACACAAGTTTTATTTATGATGATGTTTATTACAGTGTTCTCTGTTACTTGGTTAGCCGTTGGCACACTTGGTTTTGTTTTTCTGTGAAATAGTTTTTTGCCGGCCCAACAGAGCTCCGTATTTTAAAGCTTATCACTTTAATCTTATTACTTTGTTTTTTAAATATTTTTTTCACCATCTGATTGCACACCACCCTGTCCCCTAACATGTTTTTATCTAATCTATCTATTGTATCTATATTTCTATTTCTTTACTGTCTTGTAGCATTTTTACAACCATACTGGCAAGACATTATTGTTCCAGATATCCGGACATCGAAATTTATTCTACAAGGAGAAGGTCGTCCGTTTTCTCTTCGTGGCTTCTTTCTCCTCCAATTTAATGTTCGAGAGTTGGTGGCGTGATCTCCAGAAGAAGATGGCGGTCAATATTAAACTAACATGTCACGACCAATTTGCTCTAATATAATCGGATCCTTGCTGCAGTCTTTAGTATTTTTTTGCTAGCAACCCTTTTTTGGCTTACTAATTATTTATTTATTTTTCTAACTTATTATTAATTTATTTTGACATTTTAATTGTTTTGTTATTTTTTGCTATTTTTGGTGCACTACTGTAGTGCTCCTTTTCACACTTCTAAATAAGCATTAAATCAAATGCATTAATGTTATGCTCTTTGTGTGTTGTAATGACAATATTTAATGTAAATATGCCCCACTCTGGTCCATGCTTTCGGGCCACACCTTCTCCTAAAGCCGGCTTCCCCACAGTACTGGTCGCGCTTTAACGCACACTCTTCTTCAGGGCTTTATATTGTTTGATTTTAATTAAATTAATTTTATTTGCACAATATTGTTCTTTCGTTTATAGGTTTGACGGCCGCGTCCGCTATATTTATTAAATGATATCCTTTTTTTTAATGACGTGTTTTAACGACTGTTCGTTTTGCCGTCTTTTCCCGTTCCCGTGTCGTTATTATATTCGTTTGCAATTTTTAAATACTAGGGCAAAAAATGAATAAACTAAAATAAACTGCTCAAACAAAAACCATATTCGTTAGAATCCGAATGGGTTTGAACCTTGGTCGTTAAACACATTGCATGAACCAAATAAATTAATGGGTTCAACCTAAACTGGGGGATATTTATATAAACATCACCTACAACCCATCATCCTATGTAGGTTGTTTGCACCATCGCTCAGCCGGAATACTTGTCGTATAATAATTGCACTAAACAGGGTGAAATAATCAAATTATTCGACAATAAGTAACTGGTGCGAATTATTCGTCGATGTCTTGAAGTAGAATCGACAAATCGTCATCGCCTGCGGAACACGAATGAAACAATCAGTGTTTGGTGGACGGTGGTGTTGGTATTATGCGGATAATCTAGATTTCATGTATTGGGATGGCTGGGGTGGTTGGTTCAATCCTCACTACGACCACTTTCTACGCAGTTATTTCCCTGGAAAGATTGTCTCGCCCGAGTGGGTTCGAATGGTAAGGTCGTGTGGCCAAATGGTTGACGCCACCGATATTTATATCGACTTCTATAGAAAGCCGCCCGAGTAACCAGCCCATCATGGGTTCGAAATTTGGCTCCGTAAAAAAGTGGGTTCGAATTAGGTGGTTGAATTACTTACTTTGCTCAGCAACTTGTCTCATCTGGTCTCCTCCCCATGGTCTGTTGGAAATAAGTTTTATTTAATTCGGAAGTTTCGAATAATTCGCCTCGGTTGTGTCCTTGAGCAAGGCACTTTACGGATATTGCCTGAACCCAGCGGATTAATGGGTTCAACCAAATTGAAGGAAAGTGTGAATCATATACAACACACTGCAATAGCTCTGGTAACCCGACGGTGGACGCGAGGTGATCTGACGATTGTCCGTGTGTTAACCCCCTTGGTTTTCCCATTCACTGTGATAAACATGAATATCCAATCTTTAGCAGAGCTATCGTAGTATGTTGGTTGTGATTATGCCTGCATGCCACCCCACACGACCCCCCCCCACTCACGTGCTCCGCCAAGGTTTCCACCATCGAACTCGACTTGAATAGTTGTCCCCTGATGCACACGTCACCACACATAGAAACAATATAATCAAAACCATTTTCTTCATCTTCTACCGAATAACGAAATAACTCAAAGCAACAACAGACAAGAAAGAGCTATTTCAGCCGAAACGCCACTTTATATCGCTTTGCCTTCCTTATTTCCTTCTCCCATCATACCAACCATAAGCACCGGATACCAGCGACAACGTATTACAAACACGTTTTGCTCAACCGATGTTTTAACTCCTTATTTTAACGAGATTGCGTCCTGTGGCGTGAATACCATGTGGTCCAGTGTTTCCACATGTGTGTTTCGTTATCACGATGATAATACTGCTCCCTTTTCACATTCTAAATAAGTATTATATCAAATGCATTAGTGTTATGCAATTTGTGTGTTATAATGACAATATTTAATATAAATATGCCCTGGTAAGTGTGCTTGAAACTAATAGTGTCATCTGACATTAGTGGAATTTCATTTCAGAGTGTTTTTCATTTTCCACTCTGGTCCACGCTTTCGGTCCACACCTTCTCCTAAAGCCGGCTCCCCCTCAGTACTGGTCGCGCTTTACCGCACGCTTTTCTTCAGGGCTTTATATTGTTTGGTTTTAATTAACAATATTGTTCTTTCGTTTAGATTTGGCGGCCGCGTCCGCTATATTTATTAAACCATATCCTTTATATTTTATGACGTGTTTTAACGCCTGGTTGTTTTGCCGTCTTTTCCCGTTCCTGTGTTGTGATTAAATTCGTTTGCCATTTTTAAAAACCGGGGCAAAAAATAAATAAACAAAAATCTTCCTATTATAAATGAAAAACAAACAAAAACGATCCATGGACAATTTGCACAAATGCAGCTACGGAAAACATGCGAGAGATACGAGGTGACGTTTTTCCAATAAATTCATAAATAATTATTCAGACTTTGAACATCGAGTTATATCTTAAAGAACAATTTTGTCAGGTTTGTTCCAAATTAACCCCGACCCCCTCTTTATTGGCAATTTAAATTCAGTTACAATTTAGAACAGATTTCATCATTTCACTGGGTTTGTCAATGCCCGTTATGTTCCCAAAGATACAACCAATTGGTCGTCAGAGTCTGGTTTCGGTTTCATGACCTCCAATTCGTGGAAGGCACACCACCAACCGAGTATACAATCTATTATTGACATCATGGAAGCGAGATATCCCTGGGATGAACACCAGATGGAAGATGAAGCTACGTCACTTCCGCTTTCCGTCAACAATTTCCTCTAATCCGCCGCCCATGTACCACGTGATCGGTGGTTCGCAAGAAGCTCCCAAGCAGCGCGAAGCACAAAGTTGCGACACAAGATTCATGTGATTCCCTCCACACCGGTTCGTAACTACTTCAGGTAGAATCTCTCATACAGGGTTCGAACAAACCGTGTTTGAAAGCTCAGTGTGAATTGCAATGACGAATGTGACGATAACTCGACTTGTTTATATTTTGTTGGAATGTTGAACCAAACAACCAATGAAAGGAAAAGGATTTTGTTAAAATGAACCAAACTCAACGTCAGCAAAAATGTTTTATTTCGTAAAATAATCCACCAAGCTTGTATTAAAAACGAATATATAAGTTCTCTATTGATGTATGATTGTACTAACATAGCACGCCAATCACAATTATCCGGACATAGAAATCACAGCGAAACATAGAAATCACGAATATTCTTCGCTTAATTTGGTGGCTCTAAATGCTGAGTCATCCTCGGAAAACGATGACCTGCAACAAAATTACGTCAGTTTAATATCATCTGACGTCATAATATGTGAGATGACGTAATTAGGAAGACGCGGAAATATTTAATGTGACAGGAATAATGAGAGAAAATGTTTAGAATGAGAGGATGGATGAGAGAGAAAATGATGTGAGAGAGTTTACCTCACTTCCGGTACAAATACTTGCTGATGATGCTGTCCAAGTTGATGTTGTCGACGTCATTGAAATCCTCGTCACTTGGGGGCGTGCCAGGGCGGGAGTCACGCTCCACTGCACTTCGGTTCCGACTGACCGAGCGTGTTTCACGCATGACTCGTTGTCGATGGTCGTCACGGGTCACTGATCTTGCTTCACGGGTCACTGATCTTGCTTCACGCTCCATTGATCTCATGTTACGGCTCATTGGGCGCGCTTCACGGGTCAGTGATTGCGGTTGACCGTCACGGTTCATTGGTTTCCTTGTTTGTTCACGCTCCAGTGGTCGTCGGTTCCGGCTCATCGGTCGTGCTTCACGCTTCACCGACATTGCTTCACGCTCCATCGAATATTCGTTCCAGCTCATCGACCGCGGGACACGGTTGGTTGCTCTTGCGTGATGGACTTCACGCTCCACTGACTTCCGGTTCCGGTTGGATGGTTGTTCACTCATGCGTGACGAAGTTCTTCGTTGTTGCGTTCGTGGCCTCTGATTGGTTGATCCACCATAACCCCCCCCCACACTAACGGGGCTCTGAACCACCCCGAATCGCGACAAACTGACGTCATCATCCATGTAACTGTCATCACATGACATTGTGTCGTCATAATCGACCATTGTTTGCTTCACGCTCGCTACACTTTCATCCGAGTCATAATCATCATAATGAGCATTGTTGGAGAACAATGGAGGCTTAGACGTGAACTCTATGACCTCATCATCGATGTTTTCATCGGAAAAATCATCGTTTCGAGCTTCTCTCCTCTGGTTGATGGATTTGTTCCGGACTTTCGAGAGAAACCTCGATTTGAAAGGTTTCGATGGAAGATTAGTTTCAACCTCATCCTCGGGTTGGTGGGTGATCCGACTCTTCGCTCGAAGAGGTTTCTTCTTCGCTTTCAAATGTTGCAGATCATAGTTGTCATCCACATCCGAGAGCGCCATCTTGTGTGTGGGATGACCAACGGAAGATCGGTCATCTTCATCTGAGTCCTCCATGAAGTCGATTGCGCTGGAGCATCGATCCGGGAGCAACTTCCTCCATCATCCTGATCTCCCCCCCGGATCTTGTCGCTCACCTGGAGTTTGCTCCTCTGCGAGTCCGGGAGGTTCTGTCGGAGCTTGACGGCCCGGAGGCTCTCGTTGAGGTCGTGGAAGGACTTTGCGCTCCCGAGTCCAAGGTTGCTCGCGATGTTGCTCGGCTTCCCGTACAAGATCATCGACGGGTCCTCATCCGCCAAGCTCTTGCTGATCCGATCGATCCCATCATTGGGAGCATCCGGAGCTTCCGATCCCAGTGATGCCGGGAGCTTTTTACGTCGACTTCGCGTCGTGGCAACACTGGAAGCGAGTTTGCGGCCGTACTCCGACACGCAGTCATCCAGTGTTGCCGTGATGTTTACTTCGGGCTCCTCAGTGTTGCCAGCTGAAGATGTGCGGAAACTTTGCACGGTGGAAACACTGCTGTCCGAGAACTTGCTCTCATCATCCACACTTCACGAGGATAATGAGGATCGGAAGATGAGGATCGGAAGATGAGGATCGGATGATGAGGATCGGATGATGAGGATCGGATGATGAGGATCGGATGATGAGGATCGGATAATGAGGATCGGAAGATGAGG
>CH001366.1:405144-431128 GCA_000149265.1 Ciona savignyi | reverse complement strand
GTGTTGTGGTTGCCCGGGTGGTGGTTGCAGGGTGGTGGTTGCCTGGGTGGTGGTTGCCCGGGTGGTGGTTGCAGGGTGGTGGTTGCCTGGGTGGTGGTTGCCCGGGTGGTGGTTGCAGGGTGGTGGTTGCCTAGGTGTAGTTGCCTGGGTGGTGGTTGCTTGGGGTGGGTTTTGCTTGGGCCTCCTCCCCTCCTCCTCCCCCCTCCTCCCACTTACTCCTCCTTCTCCTCCCCCAGCACGACGAGAGTGACGGAGCTCCCGGAGTTCCGGATGCGGGAGATGATGTCATCCCTCGTCGCTTGCCCCACACTCATCCCATTCACCTCCAGGAGCCGATCCCCGGGGAAGAGTCGGGAAGATGGGTCGTCTTGTCCTCCGGACTCCAACATCGATGTCCCTGCGGAGGTGATGATTAAGATGAGGAGCAAAGATGAGGATATGTGATCCATGATAATGATGCACGGCTTAAAAGGTGATAAAATAGGGGGGTTGATAATCATATTAAGCCAATCTAACAAATATGGAAATAATTGAGTGCATGGGTTGGCTGTGCATGGTGTGCACAGTGATGAAACATATCTATAATTAGCATATTGCATCTAGCACGAACATTAGGTAGTAACCTCCACAAACTCATTAAGCACACGTTTCCACCCACAAATCACACACAAACATATAATGCCACATAGGAATAGCTGGAGTTATTTAAGTAAAGAGACCTTATCACAAAACCAACATATCGAATGAGAAAGCTAACAGAGTTGATATTGATTAAACACATTAAGGTATTTCTGACTCATTAGTTTTATAATTAACTTAACATGCAAAGCAAGTTCCAATTAGTAAATACATTAACTTTACAGATATTTTCAATTTGAATTATTAATTATGTTATTGTTACTGCCGCTGTGAAATACAAATTAATATAACATAGACCCACAGTCAGTTTGCTGAGTTTTAAAAAAATGTATTTAACAATATAATATTAGGATAAAAGACAAATGGGTTTTACACCCATACTTTACCACATAATGGGTGAAACATGGGGTGGAATTTACCCCCATACTTTACAATATAATGGGTGAAACATGGGGTGGAATTTACACCCATACTTTACCACATAATGGGTGAAACATGGGGTGGAATTTACACCCATACTTTACCACATAATGGGTGAAACATGGGGTGGAATTTACCCGCATACTTTACCACATAATGGGTGAAACATGGGGTGGAATTTACACCCATACTTTACCACATAATGGGTGAAACATGGGGTGGAATTTACCCCCATACTTTACCACATATTGGGTGAAACATGGGGTGGAATTTACACCCATACTTTACCACATAATGGGTTAAACATGGGGTTGAATTTACACCCATACTTTACCACATAATGGGTGAAACATGGGGTGGAATTTACCCGCATACTTTACCACATAATGGGTGAAACATGGGGTGGAATTTACCCGCATACTTTACCACATAATGGGTGAAACATGGGGTGGAATTTACACCCATACTTTACCACATAATGGGTGAAACATGGGGTTGAATTTACCCGCATACTTTACCACATAATGGGTGAAACATGGGGTGGAATTTACACCCATACTTTACCACATAATGGGTGAAACATGGGGTGGAATTTACACCCATACTTTACCACATAATGGTTAAAACATGGGGTGGAATTTACACCCATACTTTACCACATAATAGGTGAAACATGGGGTGGTATTCAGCCATGTACAATATATAACACAGAAGAAACATAGAAACAAGACGCACCAGGTTCAGCGAAATACACGGTGCGCGTCACTTCCCCCCCATCAACCACCTCCACCACAGTGGAACGACGCAAGGAGACGCCAAACCCTCCGACCTCTCGTTTCTTCAACACGACCTTCGAATGAGGTGTTCAGGTGAACGTGTGGCTTATATGAGGTCTATTAACTCTGTTTGCATGGAGCCATATATAACGGGGATATTGGTATAAGTGGTACATAATATGTGGTCCACGTTATAGGTGGTTCATGGTTGTTACTTCTATTATGAAATTCATGTTAAGTCTTAAATATCTAAATACACAAATGAAAAATCTTTGTTTCAGACAATTCATTAAACATGTGACATCCTCACCAATAGTTCCACATATTAACACAACAATTATGAACTTTCTGTTTGCTTTCTTACTATGGTGGAGTTAACGAATTATTCAACTTTACAAAAATGAGGTTTCTAATTATTCCTGCTATATTATGCAGGAATGGACATTCCTTCCATATTTAAACCATCAGTTCATACATTATGGATAATTGATTTTTAATATACAAGTTCTAAAATATGAATTTCCATTATGTACAGTTAATAACCGAATAAGGAATTGTATTTCGACATCTACTTTGAAAACGATACAACCAGTTCAGGAATTGTATTTTCACACTTCACCAATAGTACAACTACTGACCGAACAATACCACTAGGTGGAGCAACTCACCGTGCGACTGTTCCGACGTTTCGGCTTCGGTTTCACAGCTGGTGCGAATATGACGGGACGGGTCTCTTCTGGGGGAACCACCTGACGTGGAACCGAATAACCATCTGGAACTGCAGGTGGTTTGTATGTTGGTGGTTCATAGACAGCACATAGTTAGGATAGGAGAGGTTATTCATGTATTTTCTCGTGAATGGGAAAACCAAGGGGGGTTATTATACAGTGGTTATAGTTGGAAATTTCTATGCATTCTACCGGAGGTTTAAAGGACACTTCTCCACAATTCATTGGGAACTGAAGTGCTGAAGAGATATTTGAATCCATATCTTTACCTCATGTGCCATCATAACACTTAATATCAAGTATAATCTAATAATAACCTCAGGTGAACTTATACGGAAGCCACACACACAACACAACAGTATAAAATAATCGTTTTAAAACTAATATTTGTAGATATTTTACGATTCATTATGAATTGATACGTAACAAAAGAAAGATATTTACCTGACATTGTTGATACCTCAGTATAAACTATCTGGTATCACAGCATAATACTATTGCAAGCACTATATATGGACTATAATGAATAATTCCTATGCACTATATGAACAAACTACAATAACACTTGGCTGATTGCTCCAAATACTTCTAACTGACATTGATGACTAACAGACAACATACTGATGGAATGTATATTGCAACTTCATGTCTATATACTGTCTATCTAACTTAGTGCTAGCAAATCGAATGTTAAACCAGATTTAAAATAGCTCATAATTCCAATTGAAATAACTGAGTAAGTTACCTTATAACTAACTTGCAAATGAATGAAATATGTGTAAGTTTTGTTCAAAGTATCCTTTTGGCAATTGGCTGTAAATCTTTTATTAATCGATTTATTTATTAAAATAAATATTGTTCTATTCGCTCATAAATCAACTAAACTTCCGTTTTATTAGTTTCCCTCAAACCAGTTGCATTATAAAGAGGGACGAAATATTCCTATTAATAATATTTTTAACACTTGAAAAGAAACAAAGACTTTCATTTACATACACACATTATAGAACTATCCCTCACATAATATATTTATAGCAGAAAAAATCAATTATTTTATATTTTAACACTAAGTTGTCCAAAACCAAAATAAGATTTTCCCTAATTATGAAACTTCAAGTTTACATATCAACACCCCCCGTTCATATTTACCTTGTTTTCTTGGAGTGTCGTATGGGGTGGTGGTGGATAGCTGGCCCGATATCCGTCTGCGATACGGGGGGACGGGGAACTTCATGTTGCCCTCGGTGTGTTGCTTGAGTAGTGGGGGTAGTGGGGGTGGTGGGGGGGAGGATGGGGGGGAGGTGGATGAGGTGCGACGGGGGAGCACATCGCCATATATGGTCGCTCGCTGGAGAACGGATGCTCGGGGCTGGGGAGGTTGATTGTTGTGGTTGGTTGTTGTTGATTAAATGTAACACAAATACAACAACAAAATTACCCAAGCAGAACTCAATCAATTCAAACATTATAAAACTGTTGTAAAACCCTCATCAAATTAATGTGATTACAGACTACATAAGACGGGTATAAAGGTAAACATCATATATAAACAAATACATAACACAATGAACATACGGTCTGCTCAGATGGACCTTCTCCACTTGTGTAGAGCGATAGGGGACGGGAAATATCACGTTTCTGGATTTGATCATCTTTCTTTGCTGGTCTGGAATGATGGCCAGTTTAAATGATGGTTGGTATACCAGGTTATTGTTGTTTGTTTTGTATGATTGACACAATAATAGTGTGTCAGAATGTTATTCATATTAATTATAATGGCAGTATTTCAAATATGGTAATACATAGTGCACAAAGGTAATTTTATTTGACTTTTTATCTCTGTGAGTGGAAAAGCGACAGTTATAACAGCGGTAACTTTTACACGAGGCCATGTGTCGGTTATCTCAGCAATTGCATTGTGTCGTATATTTTTGGACATTTTCAGTTAAACCATTTTGATTCCACTGTATTGAAGCAACAACTGTTAATTTACCCCATGAATTACCATTTAACGCCATTGGTTTCCCGTTCACAGGAAAACAAAGCGCAGAAAGTGATCAGGACAAGGATCTAACCAACCACCCATCAGTTTGTAACCTCAAGCATTATCCGCTGGACTATACAACTAAATTGCTGTTATGGTCTTGAAAATACAATCTTGAACCACATGATTTGTAAGTGTATTTAAATTTTATCCCAACCTATGTTGTATACCTTCTAGTGCATATACTACATAGTACCGTATTGCCATCGGTGCCGAAGGAAATAATGTAATTCGTGTGAATGAACTTGGACCTTGCATAGACAGGCTCCATGATTCTGTTAAGTTGTCTCTCATATCAATAATTTGAGTACCATATTATAACTTTAATTTGGTCCCTCTATATTGTACTGGTCCGCAAGGTCCACTAGGTCCAGCGCTAGGTCTGCTAGAGTTAGTTTTAAACATGAGGTTGGAGTTAGGGTTGGTTCTGGGGTTGAGATTAGTGTTTAAGAGAGGGCACTGGACCTAGTGGACCTGTACAAAATAGAGGGAACCCTTTAATCCATTGTCCCCACCAGCCACACGAAAGCATCGAATGGTTAGAACTCACTTCTTACTGAAGAATCCCCGTTTAATCCCGACCTCCTCGAGCTTGGAGAGTTCATCCTGCGTCATCCCTGGTCGATGTCGTTTCTTCTGTTTCTCATCCTTGTTTTTCTTTCGACCGAACATCTTGGCGCAGAACTACAACATTCAACTTCGTGAAATCGACCTTTTTGAAATAAAACTAATTTAACTAGTGGTACCGGTACTGGAGGGAAACCTTTCATTTAAGGGGAAAACTAAAGGTAGTAGGGAAAGATGGCAACTATAACTCGTAGGGTGGGCCAGTTTAAAATGTAAGAACATGCACAAAAAATAAGTGGCTTGTCTAAGGACACAACCATTGGGCTATCGGCCAGTTTCCATCCTTCAATCCTTCAGCTGAAAGACGACACACTTAACCCTAACCTACCAAGCTATTCGGCCGAACAACCCCACACATATTAAATACATAATTCCCTGTTTGGTTAACAATAATTAAGACAATGAAATAAACAAGTAATTACCACAATAACAAAGCAAACATAGGCTTAATGTAATTCTAACCTAACCCATCTTAAAAACCCGAAATCGCTGTGGTTTTGCGTACTGAACAACCGTGTTGCCGTATTATAAATTTAGAATCGAAATGTAAATCTACAAAAACGATGCACAAATGCAGTATCATATTTCAATATAAATTTGTATCTGAGAATAAGATTAACTGTACGGGGGTGTATTTATTTTTATTTAATTTGTTTTATAAAAAAATTCATTTTAAATCTTGCAACACTGATAAATTACGCATGAGCAAACAATTCTTATAAATACTTTCAATTACGTCATAGGATAAGATATCTATGCCTAACTTATTCACAGATAGTATTCTATCATAGAATACTATATAATGGAAGGTCAACGAGCTTCGTCACGCTTGAGTGAAAGCGTACGCTTGTTGATAGTTTGCATAAGAAACTGCCGTGTAGGTACTTGTTTTTGTTAAATTTTGCAGTAGATAAGCATAAAATCATTAAATAGGCGTCTTAATACGCGATATTATGTAAACAGTAGTCATTGTAGATCTATTTTGCAGCTTTAGAGCGGCTAACCTGCTTGTTTAATTAGCATTATAGCATTAATATAAAATTGTGCAAACAGAATACGTCGGAAACGTTACATAGTGTAAAGCTATTCTGTAGAGTTTTTATTACTGTTTAAACATAAAAAAAAGTTTGTGACTTTTATTTAATTATACATTTAAACGATGCACCAACTCCTACTGTTTCACAGGTCAACACTAAATGGAGGGAAAGCGGAAAGGAACAAACTGCTTACCAAAACTATGGAAATTAATTTTAACCCTTTCCTAAACACTAATCTCAAACCCAGAACTAACCCTACCTCTAACCCCATGTTTAAAACTAACTCTAATGCCCTAATATTCATTTTAGTTTGCAGTTTTACTTCTTCTTGCTTTCCCTCCTTTTAGTTTTCGCCTTCTTGACATCAACTTATGTTATTTTATTCAGACATCTCTCACCTTTTAAAGGTAAGACAGAAAAAATAAGTTTACTCTTTACATTTAGTTTATACTAAATCCTGTGTTTAAAGCTATCATGCGTAACAGTTTGTATGCTTTTAAACTTAGTGGTTAAATCCAGTGATTTGTTGTGGAAGAATATAGAAAAACCTTAATGAATGTAAACAGCAAATGCCAATATTACGGAAAACCAACTAAACCAACTTGTTTTTAATAATGTGCAACTGAATTTACTTTGCTTTTATAATGTGGTATTTATATTGTTTTATGTTCTAGAATCTAGATGAAAGTTTAGTGCAAATTGGGAAATCTAGAACTGCAGATTTTGTCTTGCTATTTGATCAGTAAGTTTATCGGTAAAAAGTTTCACATCTGTATATTCAAAAAAGGTTAGGGAAAAACATGTATTTGCATAAACACAGAATTTTGGTAAATGCAACTGAAATGACAACACCAAAAAACAGCATAGACCTTACCACAATTTTTTTTTTAAGTTTTACACAATTTTAAAAAGTTCATGAGATTTTTTTGTTTACTTAATAAATAAAACCTTATTTTTTTAACAAAGTGATATGCAACATGAATAAACAATTTAAAATATTAACATTTACAATCAACAGGATTGTGGTCACTGCACATATTTACCTTTTAAACTAAAAGGTTTTTGACTTACTTCAGTGAAATCGATATTGTTAATTTTATTTGAGATTGATAGTAAAAAACCAATAACAATAATACAAAAATTCCTCATTAGGACATTGCAAGACTTTTTTTTACCATGAGAACAATTCGTGACTTTTCGGGCTGAGAAGAACAAAAGAAGTTTATTATATGATTCATCAATGACATTTTTTACATGATCGGAGTATTAAATAACCTCCTAGATATTATTTCATTTTTTATTACATTTGATTGTGTATTGTTGTCTGGTTGTAAATAAATTTAAGCAACAACCAAGCTGTCTTTGCTTGATTCGCAGTAAGGATGAACTCTTGGGCAGATGTGGAAATACCTGGATATTGTGAGACAATGCAACTTGCTTGTTGTTTAAGTTGAGTTGGTTTATTCTTTTCAGTAAGTGAATAGATAAATTATTCACTTTGAAAGAATTTTACCGCACAGAATTTGCTTTTTGATCATGGAATTAAAGACTGCAATGGTCATCTTCATTTTTTAAAATCATCTCCAGGAGGGATGCGCAGTCGTTTTTGTGCTTCAATACAGAAGAGTGATCTGAATCCATTCTTTAGTTGTCATTTAGTACGTTTCCAGTACAATGAAAGAATTTAAAAATAAAATTATTTATTAAAACATCCTAAAATAAGTGTTAATACATAAAACGGAGTCTTGGTGCATCGCCGAATTACCACTAATGATAAATAAACGAACAGGTTAGCCACTCTATAGCTACAAAATAGACCTAGATTGACTACTGTTTACATAATATCGCAAATTAAAACACCTATTTAATGATTTTATCCTTATCTACTGCAAAATTTAACAAAAACAAGTATCTACACTGCAGTTTCTTATGCAAACTATCAACAAGCGTACGCTTTCACTCAAGCGTGACGAAGCTCGTTGACCTTCCATTATATAGTATTCTATGATTCTATGGATAATTATACCGTAGGTAAAAAGTACAGGGATAATCGGACGATTACATTTAAATAATTAAAAAGGGTGGCAGTGACTCGATGACTTAGCAGTCTTTTCGCTGTCACCCTGGCCAACATCAATTATGTTTCCTTCTTTATTATGTTATTGTTACACTATTTGTGCTTTTCATTTCCTTATTTATTTATTGTAATATGGTGATTGTTACTATTATAAAAGTATCATGCTAACCGAATAAATCTTGAATCTTACATTAAAAGCCGATGCACACTTACGGCGATGGCAAGCGATGCGAGCCATTATTTTGACGTCACGTCCTGTATCGCCCGAGTAGAAACTTGTTCTAATCCATCGCTCTCATCGCCGAGGTTTGGCGGGAAATCTCAGAAAATTTCGCGCGTGCAAAATTAAATCAAGAAGAAAACTTGGGACATTTCGGAATATACCAACAAGGAGAAGTTTAATTTTAGTTTAATTTCAAACATATTTTATTAACATTAATCTGCACAAATAATTCTTTTACTAAATTTTACAATTCGGTAAAATTTAAAAAATGGATTTAAGACCAAACTGAATCTTTATCTTTTTGGAAAAAAACGCTGTGAATATTCTCCAACAATTAGGATATCCACAACTGTTCCACGTTCCTGCATTCTCGGTGGGCGCGAGGTGATCTGATTGATTGTTCGTGTCGCACGAAACCACCAGAAATGAATGTCTTACCATAGGATAGGATATTTATGTTTATCCCCGTGAATGGGAAAACCAAGGGGGTTACCACACGAGCAATCGTCAGATTACAAGTTAAAATTTGTCCTTCAACATCGATTAAGCTTTTCGTCGGGTTACCGGAGCTATTGCAGTGTGTTGTATATGATAGACACATTCCTTTTAATTTAGTAGAAGCCGCATTAATCCATTGGACTACTGTAATGTATGTGAAGTGCCTTGCGCAATGACACAACAGTGTATCGTATATCATAGAACCTAGTGAACCACCTAAGCACTAATTCACCAAGGTTTTGGGGCAGACTTGATGACTGATGACCAACAACCACCCACCACGTTCATAATATCATAAACGTGGTTAGTGGAAATTTATTTCGTGCAAACAAGTCATCAACATCAGTATTTGCGGTTTGATGGTTTCGTTAGATGATCCCAAAATAAAATTATAGTTCATGTTTCACGAGCATTTAAGCTCTTATCAAGGTATAAAACTGTTATATGGCTATCGGCCGATTACAGAAGAAACGTGTGAATTATACACAACACACTTTAACAGCCCCGGTAACCCGATGGTGAGTTTTTCTAAAAGTACGGTTTAAACCAGTGTATCTCAAGTGGTGCGCCGCAAGGGTTAGCTAGGTGCGCCACACTTGCATTTCGTAAATTTACGACAGAGTGTGCATAGATCATAAACTACTAAAGGATTATAGTGTCTATTTCGTTCTTTTCCATTGTAATGTTTTGAATATTTAGGATATTATTTTGCTTTCCCATGCAAAGTGCGCCCGTGCGTTCTTAATTGGTATCGGGTGCGCCACAGGATTAAAACGATTGGGAACGACTGGTTTAAACGATTTACAAAGCGCTTCTGTCATTTTATTCTGTCTTCCCCTTTCCCGGTTAGGGGGGAATTTAAAAAAATGAAAAATCCTCCCCTTTGTCCAGCGCGACATATAGGCGTTGCTATGAGTATATCCTGATACTGTTACGCATGAGTAAGTTGAACATGTGTAGGACAACATGGTCTAAATATGCAGAAACCAAAAATTTGGGTAATGATTCTAGGAGAATTCCCCTCAGACATTAAAAACCAAAACGTTTTTTTTCTAATAAATTAGATTTTGTAGCCATGGCGCTTGAACGGCTACTCTTATTATGGGTCACATATTGTTTTTGTCCGTTTTTTTTTTTTTTTTTTTTGTTAAAGGTTTGACAGGCATGGAATGGCGCCCCGACATCTACCAGAAGGAATAATGGAATCGTAATGAAACTTGGCCATTTGTTAGACAACATGGTCTAGATATGTAGAAACCAAAATTTTGGGTGATAAATCAAGGGGAATTTCCCTGGGTGGTTAAAAACTAAAACGGTATTTTTTATAAAAAAAATTAGCTTTTTGTGGCATAGCGCTTAAACAGCTGCTCCAATTTAAATAAGATTTGGTGGAATGTAAGTGCATTAGTCACTGATTTAACACTTGAAAAAATTAAAAAATTTACCTAGGGAAATACCCTAAAAAATAAGATTTTGTTCTCAAATCATGACTGTGACAGGCATGGCATGTCGCCCCGACATCTACCAGAAGGGATTAATGGAATCGTAATGAAACTTAGTTGTTACGGTGCCACGCAATGAAGTTGACGCGCTATTTCCAATTCCTTTATTCGGTATTCAGCGGTAACTAAAAAATACATAAATTAGTACGAGACATTATAAAAAAGAAAAACCATAACAAAATAATACCTTAACAATTGCACGTCCGTAACTTCTTTGACCATTTACTAAATAAATTGCTGCTTCCTCGCAGCCGGCGTACACAAAAAAGGACTATACAAATCAAAACGTAAATTCGCCAAGGACACTCATAGAAGTAAAATGTAACAAAATCAACCAACCATAAAAATCACTGAACCATAAAAACTACTGCAGCGATGCAGTAACATGGCTCTCCAAAAATGTGCCGATTTTTTTTTAAAGACAAGATATTAGCTAAAAGTTTCTTTGCATATGTAACCATCTCATTTCCGATGTTATTATGCGGTGTGCGTGACCTTCAACCTTGGCTCCCCGTTCGGGAATCCCCGGTGTCGCCTGTACCTCATCCCTCACTTTTATGTTCTTGTGCTCATCTTGCCATTTCTTTCGTGGTTTCAAAGTGAGCAAGAACTTTTTTCTGCTGCGAGCCCAGAATTCATTTGTTCGGTACTCTACCTTGCTACACCGTCGGTTCATGTACAAATCGTCCCTTTTAAAAGCTCTTTGGGGGCTTAAAGGCGCAGTACTCTTCTGTAATGTTTGGTTGTGGCATGGTGTTAAGGGTTGTGGACATTTAGCATCGGTCATGCTTCCTTTGTCAGTAAACGGTGGTTCGACAAATTCAGACAGTCGAGATGAACCGATTTCTTTCATTTTCCATTCTTTGTTTTTCCGTGTGTCCAATTTTGTGTTAGTCTCCGTCGCATAGCGCTGATGCACAATCTGTGTGTCTCTTCTTGGTACCCAGCTTCCATCAATTTCCCAGCCTAGAGCCGATTTTTGACCACATGGCTCGCATACCGGAACTATCATCGAACTTTCTTGTTTGTACTTTGTGTCAGTTGGGGTAGATTTCCGTCGATCGCAATAGGATTGTGGGGTCCAGTAAACATGCAACGGAGTCAAGTGCGTACGCTTGCATATCTTACATGTAGCGCGGTGTGTGCACTCTCTTGCAATGTGAGTATCGCTAGAACCACACCCATAACACAAATTATGAATTCGCAAAAATTCCTTTCTAGCACATAAACGCAATCTCATGAATGTATTGCAATTATTTATACCATGATTGTAACTTTTGCAATATGTGCAGTTTAAATTTTGCGATGAGTCATTAAACTGTTGTGGTAGATATTCCGCTGATTCATTTGACGCGTTATAAAAGGAATTGACCGGCCTACCTTGTGAGTTTCCCCGCTGATTCGTTGCTGGGCCAATTCCTTGTAATTCAGGAATATTTTCTCGCTCTGATTGTAATGTAACAAACTTTGCTAGTCTCTCAAAGGGTGGGTAAGTTCCTTGATTTGATAATTTATACTCAAGCGCAATGTCCCGCCATTTATTAATGATAAACCGTGGTAATCGTGCAACAATTTTGGTACTCTCGTTTGGATAGTCCAGGATCCCTAATGCATTTAGTTGGCTTTTGGCGGCAACAATTTGATTTAGAAAATCCGAAAATCTTCGTAATCCCTTCGAGTCATTTGCAAGAAGTTTCGGCCAAGCATAAAGCTTGTCAGTGAAGGATTTACTGATTAAACTGTCGTTCCCATACCTTTGTTTTAATGTTCTCCTTGCTTGGTCGTATGCCTCCTCCGACTGCAGTAAAAAGTAGCCTTCCACCACCGATCTGGGGTCGCCCGAAAGGTACTGCTGCAGCAAATTTAATTTCTGCGCTGCACAAGTATTAGCGTTCGAATTCACCAACGCATCGAACGCAGTATTCCAAGAGGGAAAATGAAGTGGATTGCCGTTAAAAACCTCTAATTTTATCGGGAGAGCGTAGTTGGAAGTGGATGTACTCGTGAGATCATTCAAGTTGGTTTGTCGTAGTTTTTCTAAAGCATTTTGAGCGAGATTTCTTGTTTCATTAAAAAGGATCTCCAACCTTGTCGCTTTTTCAGACCACCTATCAAAAACGGACGAGGCACCTTCACCTTCGAGCTCAGACATTAAGATTCGAAATTTACGTTTGATTTCAAATAGTTCCTTTACAGCACATTGAATTGGTTCTCGCTCATCCGACACAATTACAGATTCTTGTACCTTTTCTATTTCATAAATAAACTTGGCTTCTGCAGTCCTTAGGTTTTTTTCCAGCTTTGAATGTCGACGCACTGTCACATGCGTTTCATTAATCTTCAACAGTTCAATTTTGTCGTTATTGGCTTCACTCATGCCTTTATTTTGGTTTTTACCGGGTATTAATCACTATTGAGGTCAATCAACGCCGACGTCGTTGTTAAGTTACTGTTACGGTGCCACGCAATGAAGTTGACGCGCTATTTCCAATTCCTTTATTCGGTATTCAGCGGTAACTAAAAAATACATAAATTAGTACGAGACATTATAAAAAAGAAAAACCATAACAAAATAATACCTTAACAATTGCACGTCCGTAACTTCTTTGACCATTTACTGAATAAATTGCTGCTTCCTCGCAGCCGGCGTACACAAAAAAGGACTATACAAATCAAAACGTAAATTCGCCAAGGACACTCATAGAAGTAAAATGTAACAAAATCAACCAACCATAAAAATCACTGAACCATAAAAACTACTGCAGCGATGCAGTAACATAGTCATTTGTTAGACAACATGGTCTAGATACGCCGAAACCAAAATGTTGGGTGATAAATCAAGGTGAATTCCCCTGGGAGGTTAAAAACCAAAACGGTTTTTTTTTATGAAAAATTTAGCTTTTTGTGGCATAGCGCTTAAACGGCTGTTCCAATTTAAATAAGATTTGGTGGAATGTAAGTGCATTACCTACTTATTTAACAATTAAAAAAATATAAAAAAATATCTAGGGAAATACCCTAAAAATAAGATTTTGTTCTCAAATCATGATTGTGACAGGCATGGCATGACGCCCCGACATCTACCAGAAGGAATAATAAAATAGTAGTAAAGCTTTGTCATTTGTTAGACAACATGGTCGATATACGCAGGAGCAAAATTGTGGGTAATAAATCAAAGGGAATTCCCCGGAGACGTTAAAATCCAAGTCGGTTATTTTTCTAAAAAAATAGCTTTTCGGAACATAACGGCTGTTCTAATTTTGATCAGATTTTGTGAAATGCTAGATCGTTATCCACCCTGTGTCACTTAAAAGAAAGAAAACATTTACTTAGGGTAACTCCCTTAAAAACGAAGATATGTTCCGGACTCATGATTGTGACAAGCATGCCACATTGCACTGACATCTTCAACAAGGATTCGTCAAATCGAATTGAAACTTATAAAATGCAAAATGTGATTAGGGACCCTGTAGCATGAATATATGGCATACAACATTGTAGTGTTCAACACACGTTAGGTATAATACGTCCTTTATTACAAGTGTGTCGAGATGGAAAGAGACTGACGAGAGAGATGCCTCTGGCTTATATAGCCGGCATAACATAGAGATCTTAAATATCACTACATCCCCCTTTAAAGGATAATGAAAATAATGAGACCAGAAATTTAGGTACTATATCAATAACAAACAGTAATATAATAGCATAACACGTCTACATCCGGAAACCGTTATTCTTGAACTCTTCATAGATGTTCTGTTGTTGGGTGCCGGTCCTCGTGGCGATACAGGGGCCTTGATTTCCGCTTTTGCCTTCTCTACGTTTTCCGGTACACCCGTTACTTTGAACACTGGCTCTTTATCGTGGCTCGGTGTCACTATGTACGTGTGGGTCATCTTTTGGAATCGTTTAATGGTCGCTCCTTTGGACCCCACCACCAACCCTACGATTCGGCAAGGGACTCGAACTTTCACGGTGATGGTTCCGGGTGAACGATTATCGTCGGAAGATACGCTAGTTGCACCGTTTCTTTTCGCGTGCTTATTACGAGTTGCGCGAATTTGTGTGAAATGTTCAGCAGCGGATTGAACCTCTCTGCGAGCCATTGCGACGTCCTCCTTTGGGCCGGTAACCACAAACACTGGCTCCTCCCCACGCATCGGGGTTTTAATGTAAGTGTTCGTCTTCGTCCGGAGCGCTTTAACCTTGTATCCTCGTCTACCAACAATTTCTGCAACATGCTCCGATACGGGCACGCATTCGGTCAGGATTTGACCTTTCTTGATTTTTGTGACCTTATCATCGGAATAGGTTGAAATCCTTCCTAGGTAGGCATCTGATTCTTCCGGAGTGATCAACGGTTGCAATCGATGCTTCGATTTACAAGCAGTCTTAAAGTGACCACGTTTATCACAAGAAAAACATACTGCGCTTCTGGCAGGACAACTTGCTCTTCTGTGCGATGATGAGCCGCCACACCATTGGCAGTTATTTGGTTTTTGTCGGCATTGATTGCTTCCCTGTGCCACGCTTGTCCTTGTAGATGCTTTTCCACTGGCGTGCACAGCGTCCAACGAGTGATTTCGTTCCTCTTTTAAAGTAATTTGTTGTTGCTTTACAACTTCGGTATTTCTAACCATGTTTGCCGCTCTTTCGAGGGTTAAATCGCCGATCATCTGTAACCGTTCAGATAGTGAATCGTCGCTAATCCCCACGACTATTCTATCTCTCAACATTTCGTCTATGAGCGTTCCATAGTTGCAGTTTTCCGACATTTTATAGAGTGATGTAATAAATTCATCTATAGGCTCCCCAGCCTGTTGCGAGCGTCGATTAAACTTTGCCCTTTCAAAAATTACATTTTGATGCACGTTAAAGTGCGCCGTAAACTTAGTTTTTACGGCTTCATACCTTCCTCTTTCCGCTTCCGTTAAATTAAACGAGCATAGGATGTCTTCCCCCTTATTGCCTAATAAGTACATTAAGGTATTTACTTGCTTGGACTGTGATTCGACCAACAGTCCCGATGCTTCCCGGTACCTCTCGAATCTTCGGATCCATGCAGACCATGCTTCTGGTAAACTGAAGTCGAATACTTCCGTTGGAGCTATTTGAAACGACATCTCACTTCTGACACCATGTAGTGTTCAACACACGTTACGTGTAATACATCCTTTATTATAAGTGTGTCGAGATGGAAAGAGACTGACGAGAGAGATGCCTGGCTTATATAGCCGGCATAACATAGAGATCTTAAATATCACTACAAACATGTGTTTAACAAATAGTTGTGGTTAAACACGTGGTTCTCTCTAGTGTAAAAACAAAAACGTATCTACTAAACCCAGGGGAATTCCCTGAAACAATGAAAAACTAAATCGGGCTGTTTTGGGAATTTAGCTTTATTTTACTACAGCGCTCAAAAAGAAGGTATAATTTAAAACATTTTTGTTGAAATGTTCGTAAATTTAAGACGTTTATTCTTTATTTAACTAAATATGGAAAATAAGTTTGGTATGTTAACTATGGGACCCATGCGTTTATGCTTGCAGAAACAAAAACTACATACTCAATGTTTAAAATACAAAATGTGGTTAGCGACCCTGTAGCATGAATATAGGTTATACAACATGTGTTTTACAAATAGTGATGGTTAACACGTGGTTGACACTCTCTAGTTATTATAGTAGCCCCAATTTGTAAAGTCTAGATTTTAAATTCAAATACTAACTCTTGATATAGTTCAGTTGTATTCTGCGTCTCATTCAATATACCGTTATGTTCGCGAAGCAAGTTACTTAGTACGTTAAAGTAAGTTGGTTATATTATACTATTCAAATTTCCAGAATACATAGTGCATTTTACGAGGTGCGAGAAGTTTACGTGCGAGACGTTTCACATCTGCACGTTTTACTAACTGTGGGAGATTAGGTGGGGAAACTACGATGCATTACTCCGTAGATAATTACCAAAATGATGGTTACGAAACGGCCATGCAAGAATTATTCGAAATATATGGTCAACCCCATATAATAGCACGACGGTGGTGCGAGAGCTTGTTGCAGGAATTCCCGAGAGTGCCCGCAGATGACACCGAAGCGCTGGAGAAATTGGCCGTTCTGCTCCGAAACTGCTGCGCATCCCTGGAAAAGACAAGAGTAGCATCGACGGTAAACCCTGTTGGCTTCATATCGACGCTGGTCAACAAGCTGCCATTGGAACTGAGAAAGAAATGGATATCCAAGGCGCTAAGTATACAGGACAAAACAGGTGCGATAGCTGTTTTAACGACTTTGCCTACTTCGTTATAGAACAGACTCGCGAATCTAACTCTGTATGGCGAGTGTTTACTGCTAAAGTCCACAAATCCTGTAGTAACTGCTGCACGAAAACCGAAAGTGTCGGCAACGTGAACGTGACTGCCGAGTCTCCCACTGCTGCCGCTCCCACTCCGAAACCGTCCGGGCTGCAGTGACCTGTCTGTTCTTCCGCTTGCTATGGCGGCGAAGAGCTTGAACTGCCCGACGTTGCGCTCATAAGGAAATTCCCGCTACACCGAGCAAGATTCCACAGCCCAATAAACTGAACCGATATAAGTACCTTCGTGGAGTGGACCTGCCACAAATTCCCGACGGTGAAGTGATGCTGTTGATCGGAAACGACAACGCAATGGCACACCGGTGCCTGGAAAGTCGCTTCGCACCAAATCCACGCGAAACGCCTGACGCTATCCGGACCCCCTAGGCTGGCTGTTAAAAGGTTCGTCGTTGGACAGCTCTTCGTACTAAAAGGGTTTCAGCCGCATTCTCACTTCAAGCCACAGCAGGCTCAGGAAGTGACGAAGTTATAAAGGATTTATTGATCAATGACGTGGATGATGTGTTCCCCTCCTCCGATACTGCTGCAACCGACGACGTGGAAACATTGATGTGCTGGCTTCGAAGCCACAAGGTGGCGTCGGAGTTTGGCATGAAGTACTCAAAAGAAGACGTCATGGCTTACAATATAATGACGCATCGAATTAAAAGAGTGGAAGGCCACTACCAACTGCCGCTACCATGGAAAGACGACAGCACCGTTTTACCGGATAGCCTGCCAATGGCAAGGAGCAGACTATCAAGTTTGAATAAGCGACTGGCGAGAGACGCCGTTTTCCCCCCTAAAATATACGAAATACATGACGATGATGTTGGACAATGGGTACGCAGAAGTAGTGCCAGAGGACTAAGTGAATACTATCAACAAAGTATGGTACCTCCCGCATCACCCTGTAATTAACCCAAGAAACCAAGCAAGGTTCGTATCGTGTATGACTGTGCGGCGAAATGCGAAGGACAATCTATAAAGGACAAGCTGATGAAGGGCCCGATTTAGTGAACCCGCTGGTAAGGGGTGCTGATAAGATTCCGCAGAGAATGCGTGGCTATCGTATCCGACATAGAAGCAATGTTTCATCAAGTTCTGGTTGCTCCAAAGGATCGTGACGCTCTGAGATTCTTGTGGTGGCCAGGAGGCGACCTGACCAAATCAGCCGTTCCGCACCGCATGAAAGTGCACCTGTTTGGCGCCGCTCATCACCGTGCTGTGCAACTTTCTGCCTGCGCGAAACCGCCAGAGAATTTGGCAAGTTTTTTCATCCACGAGTGGCCGAAGTTGTAAATAATAGCTTTTTTGTGGACGACTGCCTGGTAACCGCCGTTGATGATCAAGTCGGCATCCAACTGGTGAAGGATTTACGCAATCTACTTTCAATCGGTGGCTCCAAGAGTACCCCCGATCAATACTCTCCCGAGAGAAATGGCACGGATGTTGTACTCCTTGTAGATAATTCCACCCCTCGACAACAATGGCCTCTGGGCCGCGTGAACACCTTGTTTCATGACAAACATGGAATCGTTAGAAGCGTCGAAGTGAAGACTGTCGCTGGGTTAATGAAGCGGCCTATCGCAAAACTTTGCGTGATCGTGAGCGAGCGAGAAAGAAACGCCCCATGATCTGGCTTCGCGCTACGCCCTATTGTATATATTTTGTATAGATTTTTTGATTGTTAAAATGTGCCTCGAATCTTTTTCTTGTGTAAAAAAATTGAAAATGCTGTGATAACGCATTTTCCATTTTCGGCAGGCGAGGATGTAATATATCTCGACCCATTATTCATTTATTTGCGTATATGTTTTATTGGTGTCTATGTTAAATCATTAATTGCGTCATAACCGAAATACATAACAATGAGAGTTGTGTTTATTATTAATTACGTTTTCTTCTTTATAATGTTATTGTGACACTGTGTTTTTCCTTTCTTTATTGTAAAATGGTGATTGTTACTAATATAAAAGTATCATGCTGACGGTATAATAATCTTGAATCTATCTACAACCGTTCTGTATCAATCCCAACCAGCGTTCCTTATCACTCCTAACCTCCAATGATAACTAGAGGACATAAACTGCCTGTTTTGTTTAACGATACGCGTCACTTTCAAATCATAGCAACCGGTTACTCCACCCGCAGAAGGAACAGCGTCTGCACGTAAGATTTCACGCGTATCACAGTAAAAAAAATCAATCTTAAATCGGTTTGCGACTCCGGTACCGTATACTTTGTGGTGACATGAAAGGTGAACCCGTTTACCACTTTTTACGCAGTCGGATCTGATCAAGATGTATCGATGTACGTGGGGGTGTTTGAGGGTGGCGTTTCGCTTGACCAATCCCTCCTGTCAGGCGGTGTTTCACACTCCGCAAGATTTGGGGGGTCTGGGTGTACCGTCTCTTGTTGACGAGAGTCATATACTGACGGTCGCCCAGGGGTTCAAGATGCTGACGTCGCCGGATCAACTCGTCGCAGCGATCGCCGTCGGGCGTGTGGAGATCTATACTGCCAAGTTCGGTCGGCTCGACGATGTGTGGCATCTGGTCACTAAATTATAAACAAAATGGACAACGGTTTTTTTAATCTTACAGTTAATGAAGGTTTAAACACCTGAACATTGATGTAAAAACGAATGAGCAAGTTTCTCGAAGTTTCTTATCTTGGAAAAACATAACGGAGGAGAAACCAGAGTTGGAACAACCCACGAAATTGTTCATGCAAGGCTGCTATAGGATGATACATTAGTCCGGGTACAAATGAGCAATAAAGGTGAGGACAATTCCCTGGTGAGAACTGATATTAAGATAATGCTTGAAACTAATTCAGCACTCAAATATGGCATCAACAAGTTGCGTTGGAAATTAAGCAAACCCAACTTTTCTGACAATCAAAGTATGGTGGAACGCAGATATATTAGTCCGAGAAAGTTCAGTAATGAGTCGGATGTTTTTGATATAAATAAGCATATAAGGAACGTAAAGTTCCAAGGATTGCACTGTCCATGCCGATGGGATATTATGTATAATCCCATCCATGCTACTGAAAGAAAAGTGTTGAAAAGGTGGAAAGTTACTCAATGACCAGAGAGACCGGAGCACACAAACAACCTGGTAAAAGTGCTAACAAGGTACCGTCAAGAAAGAATTACATCTACCGCTGACATCAAGGGAATGTTTCATCACGTTTGCTTTCTTCCGTATATGATCGCAGTTCTTCCGCATATGATTGGTTGAATTCTACAGTTTGGACGAAAATGACGGAGTCTCTCATATCGCAATTATCTAAATTTCTACATAGAGGTGGCTCCCATCTCACTAAGTATAATAGTAGCCGCCGCCCATTACCTCCTTTCCTACCGATGCCATTACCTAATTAAACCAAACTTGTAAATCAATGAATAAGTGCAGCTACACAGCTGAGGTAGTTGGCGTTAAATTGAACGGATTTATACTAAGAGAGTTTAAGTAACCGATTGACTTAACACACCACTGTACAGACTCCACCTCTGTTTTGTAGAACATTTCGAATTGTTTTGTAGTAAATTTTGAACACAACTACCAGCGTTCACACATTCGTTGCCAGTCGAATGACCCCTATTCGTTAACTGTAAACCTACTCGTTGGCATTTCGTGGGGACAACCAGAAACCCAGTGTATATAGCGCCACGCGGGTCAGACCATCAACAGGGTTATTTCACAAAGAAGTGTTTTGTTGGTGATCTGAGAATAAATGCCACCCCCAGCCTAAACTGTTGGCTCAAATTCTGAAGTAAAACTCTTTCATCTTAATACAGGTTTAGCAAACGATAAACCTCTTCGGCCATTATGTTTGTTGCTGTTATACACACATGAAATTCCAGTAAGTCGCTCCTACGGGTGGTTATGTATGTTTTTAGAAATCTGTGCATATCTGTAGAATCGAGTGTGGGTGATAACTAACAAACATGACTGTAAGATAAGATATCTGGTTTATTAGCCGCCCCATAATGGTGCCTTTATATCCAAAAATAATTCTTTTAAAGAAAGGTTGATTGATATCCCTGGTGACAGCTTTTTTGTGAAAGCGAAGGATATCGAAAATAATGTAAACTGACGTTTGCCAATCAGCATTATTGGTTAGAATGGTGAACGATTATCTGCCACTACTTCAACTCGGGCACAAGCGGTCAAATCATCAACGAAGCTTCAAGGTTGACAACCTCGTACTTGTTAAGGGTCCCATTTGAAAAATTGGGACACATATTATTTTTGTCATTTTTTTTTTCTTTTTTTTTTTCTTTTTTTTCTTCGTCAAAGGTTTGACAGGCATGGCATGGCGCCCCGACATCTACCAGAAGGAATAATGAAATCGTAATGAAACTTAGCCATTTGTTAGACAATATGGTATAGATATGCAGAAACCAAAATTTTGGGTTGATAAATTAAGGGGAATTACCCTGGGAGGTTAAAAACCAAAACGGTATTTTTTATAAAAAAATTTGGCTTTTTGTGTTATAGCGCTAAAACAGCTGCTCCAATTTGAATAAGATTTGATGGAATGTGAGTGCATTAGACACTGATTTAACCCTTGGAAAAAATAAAAAATTTACCTAGGGAAATATCCTAAAAAATAAGATTTTGTTCTCAAGTCATGATTGTGACAGGCATGGCATGTCGCCCCGACATCTACCAAAAGGAATAATGGAATCGTAATGAAACTTAGCCATTTGTTAGACAACATGGTCTAGATATGCAGAAACCAAAATGTTGAGTGATAAATCAAGGGGATTCCCCTGGGAGGTTAAAAACCAAAACGGTATTTTTTGTAAAAAATGTAGCTTTTTGTGGCATAGCGCTTAAACGGCTGTTCCAATTTGAATAAGATCTGGTAAAATTTAAGTGCATTACCTACTTATTTAAAAATTAGAAAAAAAAATATCTAGGAAAATACCCTAATAAATAAGATTTTGTTCTCAAATCATGATTGTGACAGGCATGGCATGACGTCCCGGAATAAGGAATAATAAAATAGTAATAAACTTTGTTATTTGTTAGACAACATGGTCTAGATACGCAGGAGCAAAATTGTGGATGATAAATCTAGGGGAATTCTCCGGAGACGTTAAAATCCAAATCGGTTATTTTTCTAAAAAAATAGCTTTTCGGAAAATAACGTTTAACCGGCAGCACTTAAAAAAAGCTTTAATTTAAAACATTTGTGATGAAATCTTTGTAAATCTATCACGATTGTTCTTTTTTACCTACACATGGAGAAGAAGTTTGGTTTGATAACTATGGGACCCATGCGTTTATGCTTGCAGAAACAAACTATATACTCGGTGTATAAAATACAAATTGTGGTTAGGGACCCTGTAGCATGAATATATGGCATACGACATGTGTTTTACAAATAGTGGTGGTTAAACACGTGGTTGACACTCTCTAGTTGTTGATGAATCCGCCAAACGAGGCTTTTCACCGAAAAGCTTAATCAAATAACATTTTCTGGTTCTTATGACCTCGTGAGGTGACTAGATGATACATCTTCTTCGACGTTGATGCGAGGCATTCGAAAGATTGCCCTCTCAGAGGCTTTCGACGTCTTCAATGTGTACAAATATATTTTCGAAAACTAACAATTTCGTTATTTTAGGTGATGAGGTTAATAATTATACTTATATTTTCAATGTATTTAATTACATTAATCTTAGGGTTTTCGCTTTGTAGACTTTATCTATAAATAATATTACGGGCACATAACAACACCATATTAATTATTTTTTTCATTTTCAGGGAAATTGGTACCAAAAAGTTTAGCGGCATTATTAATAATAAAAAGCACTCGAAATTTTGCACAAATCCATGAATTTACATTTTTTCCAGAACGTTTGCACTTGAGCACACTCGCAAAACACATGTAATGGGGTTTCTAGTTCGAGTTTGCAAACCGTGCAACGATCAGATATTGATAAGCCAAAAGCAAATAGGGCGTCATTTATTACAATTGCTTGAAGATTTAATTTAATTTGAAAGGATTGCAGTTTCGTTTCTGTGGTGCATGTGAAGTTCCTTGTGTAGATATCGATCCATTCTTTCTTCGATATAACCTCGCCGTTTAATTCCTTTGCCCACCGCCCTTGTTGTTTATATGGTTCTTTTAAATTTTTTTGCAGCAGTACTTGTAGATCGCCTGTGTCGTTCTTCCGTGTTGTTTGAGGTGCCTTCCAGCATTTCTTGGTTTTCCAAACCATTTACATTTTACTTAAAGGTTTCGTCCAATTCCTTGATATCAAACTCTGTTCCACACTCACACATATGAGCTGTACCTTCGTGAATTATTGTACTCGTAGCTTTATCACATCAACAGGTATTTAATTGTATAGGTTTTACAGTTAACACATCGTGTAAGGTAAGTACACGTACATAGCATGGAGAGTTTTTCGCAGTCCATACAATTGAATAGGTTGTTTCCTTTTGCATCTTGAGGGATAAAATTCTGGCAACATGGCATCTTTCTCATCTGGGTGAAGCAATATTAACATTATGTAGCTCTGCAATCATGCTTCACTAGAAATCTGTGTTCTGGTTGACAACAAGGTTCCACCATAATGTGCTCGGCTCTACATCCCCAGCACTGGAAATTGGTCGATTGGTCAGTTGCTGCTCCCTCCTTGCTGCATGTCAGACATTTAAATTGGAACTTTGCAGCACACATACTTATACTTTAGCCACCGGCCCTGTAGCGTCTAGACTGTTTTTTTTCTGTCGCGTTTTTGACATTTTAGGTCCTCGATCGTTATTTTTTCCGCATTCATTTGTCTTAATACCAAAGTGAAGCTGGTTTGGTTCGATTTTGTCAGTGTTGAGGTGGCTGTAGGCACATCTTTTATTGTTGCGTGGTCGTCCTTGCTTATCTGGTGCTGTTGTGCCGACGGCAGATTTCGCGGGAATGGAGGATAATCGAGCGCGCTTTGTTTGCATTCTGCTTGTTTATGGCTGTGTTGTCCGCAATACTTGCATGTAAAATCCTGCCCTTTGTATGTTACATAGAGTTCAAAATCTCCTATATTAATATACCTTGAAATGGTTTTTTCAAGGTCTTTCTTTTTCATTCTAACCACTCTTAAACCAGTTAACCAGCAGCCCGTCGCGTCTTTTTTGTTGAAATTTTTAAAACGGACCTATATTTTTCTTCAATGGCTAATTTAATATCCTGGTTGGGCATGGGTATTGGTACCCAGCCTATTGTTACTTTTGTGGTGTCGCTCTCGTAAAGATACACTGAAGCTACTTTAGCGTCAATTCCAAGTTTCTAGTGTAGTTTCTGGATACTTGGCCTGTCGCTGCAAGTTATGTCAAATAACTTTCCTCTTCTTTCTACAATTCCGACGACACTTTTTGTTGGCATTCCAGAGTTTTTAATGATTTCCGTAAATTGTTGTCTATTAATATGCTCTTGAGTCTTTAGCCACACACAAATTGTCCTCGCCATTTTGTTTACCAGTCTCACGCTTTTCTCTATTGTGTGCGTCTTTCCTGTAGGACGACAAATCAAGAATCCTTTTTGCGTGTCTTTTTTTTTGTTTTTTTTTTGTTTTTTTACCGAGCCAAGTTTTGAACCCATGATGGGCTCGTCACTAGGACCGTTTTTTGTATAAGAGTCGGTATATGTATCGGTCGCGTTAACCATTTGGCCACACGACCGTACACATTTTTGTGTGTGTTTTTTATATCCAGCTGTTTTATGATATTTTAGCGCCACCTTTTGGTTTACTTTTCGTTCTGTGTTCAGTCTCTGGTTTACGATATTTGTGTTTAAGGCTTTGCATCAGTTGTATGCGATGCTATTTGAGCAATCATGTAGGTAGGAATCAGCCTTTCTTAAAGTTTGTATGATCTTAATGTGTTACAATACCTTTATGTTTAATAGTGACTATATATAACTAAACATCCTAAGCCACGCTCGTGATAAATTATATGCTTAAAACAAATAGATATAATTTGCTATCCATGTATTTCATTGTCCGCTAAATGTTTGTGAGGCGACCTGACCCCTGTTCCACCTAATATTGCCAACCGTTAATGTACGATCATCCCCATTCCTACACCAGATCAAACCGAAATTTATTGCCTCTTATACACGCAAACCATCAATTGGAAGGTCGACACATATACACCTTTGGAATAGCTTACGGATAAACAAGGTAGTACATAGGCCACCGTCAATGTAAGTTGGGCTATTATTACAATCGGTCATTCGACTTTGGAAGACTATTTTGTCAAACCATAATTATCTTTGTTCAAACACAGCGATCGCTACTGAAAGCGAATAGTTGCCTATCAGTTATGACGTCAACATTGGGCTTAAAGAGAAAAAGGCGATAACGAAGGTGTTTGCGCGTTTCTGTGCTATAAATGGAAACATCACATTTAAACATACATTACCTCGATTAAAAGTTGTGTAATGTCAACACAAGTAACACGAAAGGAAAAAAATTACCCTTATTTGCAACGGAGAACTTTTGCGAGGAAATCTAGTCATCAGCAGAGCATCAGCAGCGGCCTGTGGCAGAGTAGGCGATCTGTGGTCCTCGCTGGTGTATCGTGTGCAAAGCTAAAAGGTCAGATATGTTGTACTTAGCCTACCTCGTGGAATTTTGTACATAATTGATATCCACTGTGATGATTTGGCGTTGCTGCCCAGCTACTTTTTATAACGATTCTTTTATTCATACGTAACAAGAAATAACTAACTATCGGCGAAAGCATTTTATTTTGACATATATTGGTCACTAAAACATTTTCAACCTTAAGTTTAAATAATGACTTATACAGTCAATAATAACAAAATACTGAGAATCGGATTTTAATGTTGTTGATATTAACACAATCTACCATGCAGAAACAATTTAATCAACTGTGGAAACGATCAAACACGAAGCGGCTGTGACAAGCAGGTGGTCGACGATACTTCCTGGGGTTCCTGTAAAAGGGGTAGATAAGACTGATAGTATCTTATTATATCATTATAACTTGAGAACCCTTGCCTGTGAGTGAGGTAAT
>CH001366.1:365684-387478 GCA_000149265.1 Ciona savignyi | reverse complement strand
ATTTTACGCGATTTTGGAAGGGCTGACTTTAATATAAAGCGATTTTAAAAGGGCTGATTTTAATATTGCACGATTTTGAAAGGGCTGACTTTAATATTATGCGATTTTTAAATGGCTGACATTAATATAATGCGATTTTGAAAGGGCTGACTTTAATATTACACGACTTTGAAATGGCTGACTTTAATATTGCACGATTTTAAAAGGGCCGACTTTAATATTGCACGATTTTGAAAGGGCTGACTTTAATTTTACGGGATTTTGAAAGGACTGACTTTAATATTATGCGATTTTGAAATGGCTGACATTAATATAATGCGATTTTGAAAGGGCTGACTTTAATATTACACGACTTTGAAATGGCTGACTTTAATATTGCACGATTTTAAAAGGGCTGACTTTAATTTTACGTGATTTTGAAAGATCTGACTGTAATATTATCGATTTTGAAATGGCTGACTTTAATATTACGCGATTCTAAAATGGCTGACTTTAATTTTACCCGATTTTGAATCGGCTGACTTTATATTACGCCAATCTAAAATGGCTTAAAGAGCTGACTTTAATATTACGCGATTTTAAAATGGCTGACTTTAATATATATGCGATTTTGAAATGGCTGACTTTAATATTACGCGATTCTAAAATGGCTTACTTTAATTTTACGCGATTTTGAAAGGGCTGACTTTAATATTATGCGATTTTGAAAAGGCTGACATTAATATTATGCGATTTTGAAAGGGCTGACTTTAATATTACACGATTTTGAAAGGGCTGACTTTAATTTTACGCGATTTTAAAAGGTCTGACTTTAATATTATGCGATTTTAATATGGCTGACATTAATATTATGCGATTTTGAAATGGCTGACATTAATATTATGCGATTTTGAAAGGGCTGACTTCAATATTACACGATTTTGAAATGGCTGACTTTAATATTCCACGATTTTGAAAGGGCTGACTTTAATATTGCACGATTTTAAAATGGCTGACTTTAATATTTCGCGATTTTGAAAGGGCTAACTTTAATTTTACGCGATTTTAAAAGGCTGACTTTAATATTACGCGATTTTAAAAGTGCTGACTTAAATATTACGCGATTTTGAAAGGGCTGATTTTAATATTACGCGATTTTGAAATAGCCGACTTTAATATTATGCGATTTTGAAATGGCTGACTTTAATATCACGCGATTTTTTTACTTTAATATTTGGCGATTTTAAAAGGGCTGAATTTAATATTATGCGATTTTGAAAGGTCTGACTTTAATATTGTGCGATTTTAAAAGGGGTAAATTTAATATTACTCGATTTTAAGAATGGCTGACTTTAATATCACGCGATTTTCAGACTTTTATATTTCGCGATTTTCTGACTTTAATATTTCGCGATTTTAAAAGGACTGACTTTAATATTTCGCGATTTTCTGACATTAATATTTCGCAATTTTAAAAGGACTGACTTTAATATTACTCGATTTTGAAGGGCTGACTTTAATATTACACGATTTTGAAAGGGCTGACTTTAATATTACTTGGTTTTAAAATGGCTGACATTAATATTACGCGATTTTGAAAAGGCTGACTCTAATATTACGCAATTTTGAAATAGCTGACTTTAATATTACATGATTTTGAAAGGGCTGACTTTAATATTACACGATTTTGAAAGGGCTGACTTTAATATTACACGATTTTGAAAGGGATAACTTTAATATTACATGATTTTGAAAGGGCTGACTTTAATATTACGCGATTTTGAAAGGGCTGACTTTAATATTACTCGATTTTGAAAGGGCTGACTTTAATATTACTCGATTTTGAAAGGGTTGACTTTAATATTGCGCGATTTTGAAGTAGCTGACTTTAATATTACTCGATTCTGAAATGGCTGATTTTAATTTTACGCGATTTTGAAAGGGCTGACTTTAATATTACACGATTTTGAAATGGTTGACTTTAATATTACGCGATTTTGAAAGGGCTAACTTTAATATTATACGATTTTGAAATGCTTGACTTTAATATTACGCGATTTTGAAATAGTTGACTTTAATATTACGTGATATTGCAATGGCTGACTTTAATATTACGCGATTTTCAAAGGGCTGACTTTAATATTACTCGATTTTGAAATGGCTGCCTTTATTATTACGCGATTTTCAAAGGGCTAACTTTAATCTTACGCGATTTTGAAAGGGCTGACTTAAATATTACGCTATTTTCAAAGTGCTAACCTTAATATTACGCGATTTTAAAAATGGCTGACTCTAACATTACGTGATTTTAAATTGGCTGACTTGAATATTGTGCCATGTTGAAATGGCTGACTTTATTATTACGCGATTTTAAAAGGGCTGACTTTAAATATCACGTGATTTTGAAAGGGCTGACTTTAATATTACGCGATTTTGAAATGGCTGACTTAAATATTACGCGATTTCCAAAGGCTAACTTTAGTAGAATGCGATTCTAAAATGATTGACTTTAATATTACGCGATTTTGAAAGGGCTGACTTCAATAGTATACGATTTTGAATTAGCTGACTTTAATATTAAGATTTAATATTCGGCAGATTGTGTTCTTGTAGAACTACCGGTATTGGGGCAGCAGCAGCCATGTTCCTTTGATGCAGGGTAAATAACTTACTGTATTTTGTTTGAAAATTTATTCCGATGTCCCTTCCCGGCGTTTGACAAAGCGATAAGAGAATTGGAAAGTTAACTTCCACCCTTCGCCAAAAGTGTAGCTTTTTCTGCCTTCGCCTTCGTTCGTGCAACCTGCAGGTCAAGCGCGAAACTTTTTCTATGTTTTTTTTGTTTGGATTACGGCGTCGCGTTCGATTGGTTTCGCTTCCATTTCCAGCAGATGTGCTTGAACGCGAGCAGCTCTGTGCACAACTGTTAGTTCTCCTTCACTAGAAGTGACGTCAGCTAACGAATTTAGCGGGGTGCGTTGTCCCCGGTTGGCATCTTGAAATGCAGAGATAAATCAGTGAATCAAGTTCCAGATATCCAAGATACGAACTCACGAAGTCCAGAAATCACTAAATCAGTGATAACAAAACCAACAAAAGCCAGAAATTACTACCTCAGATATACGAATCCCAGTATGTAGGATTCAACAAGGACAATGCCCTCCTCTACCCTGTTTACCCTGTGTTGACAAATCCAGCTGCTTGGCGTAACTTGGCCAGTTATTGTTTTAAACACAAAACACCCTATGTGTCTGTCGTGTAATTCCTATAGCAACATTAACGATAGCAACATCAACGATAGCAATTGAAAATATATCGAAACAATTTCTTGGTTTGCGTACAAGGCTTGATTAGCTCAATATATATATATATACATTTGGTGTCTTAAGCAGAAATAGATACATAATAACCGCTTAACGCTAACAACCTCGTTCCAAGAGCAGCACAGAAACGAATGAACCACAAGGAACTTCTAAATTGGCGGCGACGCGGTGACGGTTCAATGAGTACAAAAATAAATGCGATTCGTAGATATGTTAGGTTTTGGATTAGACTGGGGACTTTGTTGTAAATGACAGGCAACACTCCGTCTACAGGGTAACACTAGTTCTCCACAATGCTTGCGAATCTCAAAAATTTGTTCATGATATTTTACAAACAGTTCATATCCTGCTAGATTTATGTAGCTTGGTATCAGTGTTTTTTTCAAGCATTGCCAGCCAAATCCCAATTGCCAAAACACCGCTTGTCGACTTTGTTCCTTATGCTGTATAAGTTTCCATACTGACACAGTGTGTAGGTCAGTACTTTTTTTTTAACAGAAAGAATATCTATCCGATTGCTCTTTTCGAAACAAAAAAGCAATCTGTGTGTTAATCCTATAATTTCCACAATATCATCAAAACAAGCAGCAAAGCATATAGGCTGAATTCACACCAGAACGACGTTTTTGTCGTAAACGTGTTTTTCGATTTTTGTTTTGGTCGATTCACACCAACAAAACGTGTTTGGTCCGACGGTTTGCGTGAGTATAGATAAAACACATATTGTAACCGACAAACCGTCACATTCATAACTAAGCAACTCTTAATTAGAACAACCAACTAACAACTTAAAACAATTTAATAACAAAATGAGGCCGGCAAGGCGAACTGGAAAAATGAAGATTTTTCAACAAAATTTGGCTTTGAAATGGGGAATATGTAAGGAGGTGGGGATAGGTTTTCTAATACTAAAGTACTGAGCTATGCAGCTGTAAAGTAAATATAAGTTAGTAAGCCACCACTTCTACAAATAAAACTGCAATAAAAAATAGAGAAATCAAACTACTGCACGAAAACCAAATATAACTGTCAACTAAACGAATGTAGAACTGAAGGACAAACTAAAAAAACGGAAAAGCGAGAAATTAAGGAATTTAAATTAAAGTGTGCAGCGTTTGACGCGCTGGCATGCGAGGCCCAAGTTTGGAGTGCCGTATGATGTTTTGGGTGACTCTGTAGTTAACACATATAATTAGAATTTTATATGTAAATAAAAGATATACTAAACAAATAAGCATTCTGTGTGTAAATCTTATAATTTCCACAATATCATCAAAACAAGCAGCAAAACACTTACGCTGGATTCACACCAGAACGACGTTTTTGTCGTAAGCGTGTTTTTCGATTTTTTGTGTTGGTCGATTCACACCAATAAAACGTGTATCGGTCCGACGGTTTGCGTAAGTATAGATAAAACACATATAATAATTACAATTTTATATGTAAATAAATTGAAGATATCCTAATTTTTAATTGGTATTAAAAGTACTATCGTCCTAGGACAACTATTAACTTAGATAAATCTTTTATTGGATAAACTAAACATGCTAATGGAACCTGAAAAAAAACATTTTTAAAGTATAACAACCTTACTTTTTCTGTCGTACTAATAGACTGAAGCCAATTATAGAAAAGAAACATACTTCTATAGATCAGTATTACAACCTTAAATCCTTAACATCAGACCCTTGACCTTTAACATTCGTTTGTACACTATATAGCAGCCAAAACTGTTCTAGAGGTGTCATAGGTTATGTTAATTGTTCTTTTGCCAAGTGTTACACCAGAACCAATCTAAGAAGTGTGGCATATTAATTTAAAGTTATAATTTGCAGAAGTAAAATTGATATTCCACCAGACTGTTTACTTGCAAAATATCTCCATATCTGTATCAGATAATGAAATTGAATTACTGAAACTGGTCCAGTCATGCTGAACCCCGCAAAAATAAGTGTGTCAACCACGTGTTTAAACAGCTATATTTTATAAAACACAATCTGTATGCTATGTATGTGTTTATGCACACAGGGCCCCCAATCACATTTTTGTATGTTATACACCGAGTATATAGTTTTGTTTCGACAACACCGTGTGCGTAGTCTTTTTGATCTTTGTCAGGCAGATAAAGCATTACGCGCCATGATGTTTTTGTTGTGTATTTCAATAACTTAATGACGTACAAACTATTGACGTGGCGACGTGGCAGTAACTATAAAGTAATGAAGAAAATTTAGCATTGGAAAATACTACGATACCATAAAGAACACTTTATCCACCTGAAATTTGTGCCGTGAACTACAGAAGTGCAGAAATTACTCCGAATTGCAATACAACGTCAGGTTCTGTTAACTACAGAACTATATATACGTATTTACTTGAACTGTTTTCCCTGCAAAAGAATAACCACATATTGCATGCGTCACATATCCAATCATGCGGTTTAATTGGTGATGCATGCGATGACGAATAAATAAACCGACTGCCATAGTTTTGTTAATGCAAGCATAAACGCATGGGTCCCATAGTTACCAAACTAAATTTCTTTTCCTTGTACAGTTTAAAAAAGAACATTCGTGTTAGATTTACTAACATTTCACCCCATATGTTTTGTTAAAATTAAAGCCCCTTGTCAAGCGCTATAGTGAAAAGAAATTAAATTCCTAAACAGCACGATTTAGTTTTTCACAGCTTTAAGGAATTCCCCTTGGTTTAGTGCATATTTTTTTTGTTTTTACATATATAGGTCATGTTATCTTACGATTTTTAAAGTGTTAATTCGATTTTTACGACTCCTTGTTTGATATATCGGGCCGACATGGCATGCCTTTAATAATTATGATATGGAGACAAATTTTAAATCATTTAACCCCTGTTTAATAAAAATGTTAATTAGTTATATTTATTACTAATCAGAAATCAAATTACAAACACTTATTTTATTATTACTGTTGATATTAACTGGTGAACAAACGGTTCTAAACCACATGAAAGAATATAAATACACCGATTCAGGCAAACATAGAAATTGTGCACATAAAGCTAATATTTGTAACAATCAGTAACCACAGCCTTCCACAGAGCAATCAACCTTCAACATCCAACTCCACCAACGTAGATGAGCAGGGACAACCGATTGGTGCAAGACAGTATAATGTGCAGGGTGACCTTGTTATCAACCAATATCAGGGACCTCCCCCTGTTGATGTTAACGCACTTGGTAAGTGGTCATTTAACGCTGTTTATATTTTTACTAGGATATTAAATAAAATGTTAAAGCTTTAAAGAAATTCTTCCCAAAATTGTTTTGCCTTGTTAACAAACATGTTTTATAAATATTTATTATTATTTACTTACCCACAATAATATATTTCTTAAAAAATTAATCAAGATTTTATTCGTAACTGGCAAACCGATTAGTATGCGCCACTCTGATGACAGGTATGTCCGGTCGATAAACGGGTAATCCGATCAGTGTAAAACTTTCAGAAATCCTAACTAGCATGCCCATAGCTTACTTAACCATTGATGTTTAAAACTATCGGGGAAAATGTATATATAGCCTATTTTATCTATTATAGCGCTGTCAACGATATCTCCGGATGGAAAAAGAATATTTAATCAATTTTTAAAGAAGTTTATAACACAAATCAGATAAATTCAAATTGAACTAAAATCACCCAGTTTAATCTCTGGAAATTGCCAAAATAAGACAAACATAGGCCATCATTTGTACACTACAAGATGTAGTCAACCACGTTTTAATTTACCTCTATTTTTACTTCCATTGGGGTTAGGCGATATGCTTGTTGATATCGATGCTCCCCAAGTAAAGTAGTCACGTTGATTTAGAAAAAAACAACATGCCTAAAATATTTAATTCAATAAAAACATTTTTTTCTTATCCACATTAGGTGTTAAGAAGACAAATAACGAATAAAAGTCGCCGAAAATACACAACGGCCGTAACACATATATTAGCGGACACGTTGGGAATTCCAATGCCACGATTCCATTGAATTTGCCAATGCATATTACCTACATATCATAAAACAAAAAAAGTTTTTGCCAAACAAGCAACACGTTTGCGTTTAGTTATAGTATATAAATAATGATAAATACATTCCAAATGGAAGAACTAAAAATTCTGTTTGATTTGATTCACTGCAAACATTCACCATATTAAATAATAACTTCAGTGTTCAAGAAGATTTATTAACTGATTACAGAATACAAATAGCTATCAAACAGCAAAACTTTGTGGGAGATGTGCAGTTTAATAAAAAGAAATACAAAAGAAAATGAAGGAAAACTAAACATAGCATGCCTGTCACAGCGTTGCACAAAAATTAAATCGTTCACTTCGGATTAAGGGAACCTGTATTTAACACTGTGCATCTAGTATATATTAGATAATCTTAAAAAGATTAAACATTTACTTCGGTTTTATATGTAGCATTAAAGTAAAGGTAAAACTCATAAATGTGTTTTAGATTCTTCCACTAATTAGCTTTACACTTTTCATTACCTTTACCATAAGTAGATTAACGCCTGAACATATAATTTAGTAGTTCTAAATCTTAACCTTCATATTTTTATCTTTTAGCTGAAGAAATGAAAAATAATTTGACTGTACGGACAAATGAAATTATCGGCGAAACCGTCCTGCCAATTCACCTTGAACGTGAAATTACGAGAGTGAAACTTCAGATTACTGAAGTCCGTCGTAAACATATTATTTATGAGGACGACTATGACTGGAAGGAACATATGTACCGTCGACACGTTCTATCGACACCCACCACAGATGGATCAAGAATTGCAATTAACCAACTGTTTGATAAAGCTAAAGAAACTGCAACACAAGATGCACGAAGGTGTAAAACTGATGAAGCTAAAGCAAAGTACATCAAACAACATGGCAACATTATAGGGTTTATTGGTTTGCCCGGCGTCGGGAAAACTACAACCAGCAAGATGGTCACCAAATCCATACTGGATAAAATTATTCTACCAGAAACAGAATATTTGTTCTACATTTCAATAAAAAATGTTAACTTTAAGAAACAAGTAACGCCTTTTCAATTTCTAACTGACAATAGCTTGAGCAACTGGCTTCATTGCACTAAGGAAAACAAAGAATTGATTAATTTGTTACATAATAATCCAAATGTTGTCATTGTGATAGATGGTTTGGATGAAGCGGCAGCCAATTTCACCGAAACACCAAAAAACTGTCCATTAGATAGAAAGTCAAAACCGGAGGACATTATCAAAAATTTGTTTAACTCTACTCTTTTGCCCAATGCTGTGAAACTTGTGACTTCTAGACCAGGTCAGTTCTATCAGATACATCCGAATTGTCGACCAACGTTTATTCTTGAAGTGCTGGGTCTGGATCAAGCTGCCATAGATGAACTCGGAGTACAGATCTGTGGGGAAAGGTATCCTGAAATCAAACAATTTCTGAAGGAGCGACCTAATCTTTCAGCTTTGTGTTATGTTCCTGTCAATTGCATTCTGATCATGGCTTGCCTTCTTGTTTGTTTATTTGCAGGCAAAAAGATTAACTCGATGACGCAAGTCTTAATCTATGCACTAACTCACTACATGACTTCTGAGCATTTGAAATCGAACATGACAGAAAAGGAAATCGCTGTGGAACTGGTGAAATTATGTCATCTTGCTTTCAACGGATTCAAAGAACAAAAACTAGTTTTTAATATAAAGGACTTTCAAGAAGTAAACATCAAGGAGACAATGGCCAATAACTTTATGCACACTTATGTTGACAAAGCATCAGGCATGAGAATGAAAATATTAGAAGGACATAAGCGAAGTTACTTTTCTCACCTCATGTGGCAGGAATTTCTCACTGCTGTTTACATGATGCTCTTCATGCCATATCAACAATTTCAACGTTACGACTCCATATTCGAACAGTTTCAGTGGGAAGTTGTTGCAAGATTCATGTTTGGCATTTGCAACCCGACTTCCAAAGAAGATCTGGAACTTATCTTCCCAACTTCAGAGATCAAAGATTTTAAGGAAAAAAAGAAAATGATTCTGAATATAATTTCAGGCCAACAAATTGATTCGAAAAAAGACGAATTTAATACTTTACTTGGTAAAGTGTCAGGCTGGATGCATGAACTTGATGATAAAGAAATAATAAAACAAGTAGAACAATGCCTACCAACTGACATAACAATGAAAGTTCCTTCGAACCCAACCCAAGCATGTGATCTTGCGTTTGCCTTCAACTTCTTTTCAGCACCTCACAACTTGACGGTGGAAGCTGATGATCGTCGTGCAACTTCTGAAACCGCAACTTTTATTCGTTGTTTACAGGAATCAACGAACACCAGGGTAAGTTAAAGTGATAAAATAGGTCTTTAATAAAAATCAAATATCATTTTGACTAATATGGTTCGCCTAATTTTATTAAAAGACACCAATCAATTGAAATACGTTCCAAAAATTGAAAAAATACCAGGTTTGCATGATAAAAATTGATTTTTTGAAAATTAAAAAAAAATCTATATGGTAGTTATGGGTACCATTTGGAAAAATGGGAAACATACTGTTTTTGTCCGTTTTTTTCCCCTTTTTTCGTCAAACGCTTGACAGGCATGGCATGTCGCCCCGACATCTATTAGAAGGAATAATGGGATCGCAATGTAATTTGGGGATTTGTTAGAGAACATGAAGCAGAAACCAAAGTTTTGGGTAATAAATTTAGGGGAATTCCCATGGGGCGTTAAAAACCAAAACGGTATTTTTTTTTAAATTAGCTTTTTTGAGCATAGCTCTTGAACGCCTGTTCTAATTTAATCAGATTTGGTATAATGTAAGTGCATTACTAACTGATTTGACACTTAGTAGAAATAATAAAAATACCTAGGGAAATACCCTAAAAAATAAGATTTTATTATCAAAAGATGATTGTAACAGGCATGGCATGTCGCCCCAACATCTACCAAAAGGAGTAATGGAATCGCAATGAAACTTAGTGGTTTGTTAGACAACATGGCTTAAATATGCAAAAACCAAATTTTAAGTGATAAATCTATGGGAATTCCCTTAGGACGTTAAAAACCAAAATGGTATTTTTTTCTGAAAAATTATATGTTTGGGCATAGCGCTTGAACGGCTGCTCCCATTTAAATCAGATTTCTTGGAGTGGAAGTGCATTATGCACTGATTTAACACTTACACAAATTACCTAGGGAAATACCCTAAAAAAAGATTTTGTTTTCAACTCCTGATTATGACAAGCATGCCATGTCGCTCCGACATCTACCAAAAGGATTAATGAAAGCGCAAAGAAAATTTTAAAAATGTTAGACAACATGGTCTAGATATGCAGAAACCAAAATGTTGGGTGATACATCTAGGGGATTAACCCTGGTACGTTGAAACCAAAACGATATTTTTTTCTAAAAAAATTTGATTCTTTTAGCATAGCACTTAAACCACTGGTACAATTTTATTTAGATTATGTGATATATTAGTGCGGAAGTAATAAAATACCTAGTACCTAGGGAAAATAAATGTTGAATAAGATGGACCTGACTCATAGGCGGCGACTTGGTTGGGGGACCCTGCATGCATATACACATAGCACACAAGTTGTATTTTAAGAATAGTGGTGGTTAAACGTGTGGTTGTTGACACTCTCTGGTTATTATTCATAATTATATTCAAATAGAACACTCAGTTTAAAACGATTACTAATTTATTTTGATTATATGCATTTGCCATAAACCATAATTATGTGAAGAACTAATGTAAATACATAATAGTACGGTGATCAATAAATGTTATTAATGAAATAAATTAAAGTGTGCAGACGCAGGCTACTAACGATTACAATCTAAGTTCTTTAGCCACTGACAGCTAGTGATCGAACTAACCACAGCAACTTTATTTACATTTGATCATTATCTCTTTAACATGACTGCAGGTTTTGGTGCTTCCTTAGCTTTCATTTATTATAACGATACTACTATGCGGTCTTTTGTTATCTTGCCATCTTTTGTTGTATATTAAGTCGTGCTCACATATACTAAATTAATCAGGTGCGTGTTTGGTCATGGTTGCAAGTAGTTGTGGTGTGCCTTATTAATCGATTCACGCTCACAATATTTAAAAATGTCGGGCTTTCATAGTCACAACACTACAGCAATCATAAATAAAACCCGACCCTTCGTAAAGTTGTCGGATTCCGAATGATCAGAGTCATATTGGTCTATTGGCTATGGTTTGTCAGGACAGATCAATTGCCAAATATTGCTGGTAAGTATTAGTCATCACAAATGCTATCCATGACCAATAGTTTCGTAGCGAAATTAAATTTTCCGACCAAAAGAGCACGTGCACAAAAACCTGTGGCGGCTACTTATTTAATAAATATGTAATGAATTAGACTTTACACGGTAGCCGAGTAGCGGTTTTACTTTATTATTAATATTTGTTTGACTCCGATAACGCAACGGTACAATTACAATAATAGATAAGCATAACCGGCTATGTAGTTTTATAAATGGGGACGGGCTGTAGGGTACGTTAAGCGTATTCCCGCCCTCGAGAGCACCAGAGCCTAGACATATTGTGGATTTATTTGATTAAACAATTAAAATTTTCAGTAAATATTGGGAACAAGGTAAATATTGGAAACCATACTTCAAGTAGCTCCACCTCAATCACTGATTTATTATAGATGTGTATATTTACAACTTCTTTTAATAGCTCTGGTTATAAGCTCAACCAAAGCTTAATCAATTATACTCCTGCGAAGTACCCATCATTTTCTTATTACTATGATATTTTTAAAATGCCTGTGTACCATTCGGTTATATTTTTGTTTAATCTGGCAAGGTTCTCACCCATTATGGCCAATGGGCTCGTTCCTAAAACCTTTCTTGTATAATTTGGTTAAGTTCCAGAATACCCTGCTGTAACAACTATCAACAGTAAATCACCATACAATTCAATGCAACTATTTATACAGTGGTAATCATTAAATGGCCATAACAGAAGTAATTGTATACAGTGGAACCCCGCTTGACGACCACCTCGATAACACGACCACCTCATTATCAGGACCACTTCAGTGCGGTCCCGAATAATTTACTATGGTAATGCATTGCATTATGTTTCAATAACGCGACCACCCCGGTTTCCAGACCAGGACCGCCATATTTTAATCCAAAACTTCAAATTTAACTCCGCTAAAGCGACCACACGTGCTCAATAATGTGCTTTTGTCGCCAAAATAATAAGTTTAAATTTTTTTTGTGATCAAAACAATAGGATTACATGAGGGCGTACGCACACACAAAGAAAATTGTGTCAAACAGAACTAAATTTTATAAGATAAATTTCAGAACTAACAGTTGTTAAAAAAATTTTTGCAAACAAATAATGGCATTTAGTTAAAATTTAGTAAAAAGGCAAACGTTTTGGCTGCATAGGACGACAACTTGCTTTAAAGCAAAATTCACTAACACGACCACTCCGCTAACGCGACCGCTTGATCCCATAGATGGTCAGGTAAGCGGGGTTCCACTGTATAATTCAGTGCACCCCATAAGATTGTTATGTCACAAGTTATATTGTATTGTATTGCGTGAGAATGAGATGTAGGCTATTGTTTTGACTTTCGTTCTATATAACTGTACTACTGTTTTTAACCAAAAATATTTTAATGCTTAAGCATCTGTATAAAAATGTGTAATTCATTGAAAATAATATGTAACAGTTTATTAATCATTTAATATAAATCATTCTGAATTGTTAATCCCTACTGTTACAATTATGGTACAAATCTTTTTTAATTATATATATATATATATATAGATAGATTTTTTTTTTCAGGAAGGCGCCAAACTAGATAACTTTTGGTTTTTTTTGGTGCCTTCCTGTTTTGCTGTAGTTTTTTGCCAGTTGCCACAGTATTTTTTGCTTTTTTTTGTCAACTGTTGGATTTTCAAATTGTTGGTGGTAAACGCTGCAGCGAAAGAAACAAATATAAAAATTGTATTGTATTGTATACAGTTCCAGCACGGGCTACTACATTAATAAAATATACCAAGACATCAAACCATGTTTTGCCCCCAATATTCCAGCTGCTAAGTTGTTATAACTTGGTATATTTCTATTGTTATAACTTGGTATATTTTTATTTTTATTTCCACAATGAAAACGCAACAGAGACAGAGACTTTTATAACAATTTAAAACTGGAAAATACGGCAAAACTACATTCTTTAAAACATGTCTATGATCATATTTATTAAATAAAGTGGGTATAGTCGAGAGGTGGCCGTCAAACCTAAGATCTATTTTAATAAACTGGAAAAATGTTGTAAAATTACAACACATAGGCCAAAAAGAAACTTTAATGTATATATAAAACAATAAATAAAAAGAAGATAGGCCTACATAATATTTAATACCTCAAAGAAGATAATGATAAATAAATGTGGGAATTAAATTACATTTTTAAAATGTTACGCTGCCCTTGGGTATAAACCACAAGGTTAAAGGTACCACTCCTTTGCTACATAGACTCTCGGGGATTTGATTGACAGCTCAACCAAATCAAGTATAAACCTACGAAGTAGCCACCATTTTCTTATTACTAGGACATTTTAAAATGTCGGTGTACCATTCGGTTATATTTTTGTTTAATCTGGCAAGGTTCTCACCCGTTATGGGCTGGTCCTTAAGACCTTTCTTGTTTAATTTGGTTAAGTTCCAGGATACCCTGCTGTAACAACTATCACCAGTGAATCACCATACAGTTCCAACACAGGCTACTATATTAATAAAATGTACAAAGATATCAAATCATGTTTTGTCCCCAATATTTAAGCTGCTAAGTTGTTATACCTTGTTTTATTTCAAATAAATAATAACGTTGGTTTGATTGATATATGATTATGATCTAAATAATTTAATCTACAGGATATATTCATTGTGGAGTTTTAACATTCCTGTTCCACACAGATCAAGCTTACAGTGGGAAGCGATAGGAAGTTGGATGACCACGCAGCACAATGTCTGGCTGGGTGTGTTGGCAAAATATCGGAATTGGATTTGAACTGGAGAAAACTTTCACCAGAAGGTCAACGTATGTTGCAAGAAGCAATACAACAACTCCCTTCTCCCCAGGTAAGCCTCAGTTTCATGTGATGTTGTGTATGATTGATGTGTTTTAAATGAATTAAGTTTAAATAATGTAAGCTATTTGGGTAATCATGATGGAAATTTTATGTTTATTTGTTTAAAAAAATATGCTGCAAATTTTATATTCAATATAAATAAAAATGCATTATACAACTTTTTTGAATACACACAAAAAATTAAACAAAAGTATTAATTATAGATCCTACTGCCTATGTGCATAGTCAAATAAGGAAAAATGCATTATTTTTATTTGTTGTGAAATATATTTATTATGAAACATAAAATGATGACTTTTAAAACTGAATTTTGGTATGAAAAGAAACTAATGTTTAAATACTCAAATATTTTTGTTTCACATTAAATAAATAATGACGATCAAATAAAAGTTCCAAAATGGGAGCCAACTGTTATGGTTGTAACCAGGTTACTTCATACAATAGCTCATAAACAAGAGTGGAGGTTATAACCAGACAGGTTTTCGGTTCGATCTTCACCCTGACAACTCTCTACGCGGTTGTCTGTAAAATGAGTTGTTTATAATGAGGTTTATTGTCATGAAACACACACATTCATGCCCTGCCCACCTATTTCAATTACCAGTAGTCCATACCACATTATTATGCTGCCCCAATCACTAGATATCCTCATCATTACTACCCACACCCCCTCCCAAAAAACAATATTTTAATGGGGTTGATTTTAAAATAAATCTCATCGATTTGTCTGCCGTTTCCGAAAATATTTTTTTTTAATTCTAAAGTTTTTTTTGATGACCTCAAAATCCAGGGGTCCACGTCATAATCTTTCTTATAAATTAATGCAGTAGTTGATCTGTTGACAAAACGGCCCAACTTATTTTTACAAATTTGTTCAAGTATTTTTGGTTTGATGACATCATTAAAATATTATTACGTCACTTAGGTCTACCCATTCCATTTTTTAGAAAAAATGTTAGAGAACAATGTGGCCAATAACAGTAAAGATATTCACATCACCCAAAAACGTGGTATTACGAAAAAATCCTTTGTTTTTTAAAAAAGTTTTACCTGAAAATTAAACTAAAATAGCCGTAAACTCCAGGAAAAGTTTACTTAAAAATTTTAAATACAAAGGTATGTTGCTGTTTCAAAATTGTTGCTGTTTTAAAAGTTATATCATTTAGTTTTCTAATAAGACAAAACTTTAGCAATTTCATAAGTAATTTGAAAGATATTTTATTTTGAATAATCACATGTCAAAATAACCAATTTTGGTTATCTCGTTTTTAAGCTACTCAGTCCAGATTCCATACTTTGTCCCAATCCTAGTCCAGGTCGTACAGTCACATGCCCCTGGTACCATTCCATCCTACAGAAGAAAGAACATGTAACTAATAAAATCACCTGCCGACAAGACACAACCTGGTTAATTCCAATCCTAGCAGCCCCCATCACATAGTGGGGAAGGATACTCATGTTTATCCTTGGAGTTTGGGAAATGTAGGGAGCTATAACACGAGACAGCAATGTTAGCAAGCTATTCTATTGTGTATGTGGCATATGTATTTGTGTGGTGTACGGTGGTTCAACTGATCAACTTGTTCCAAATGGGACCCATATTGTTTTTGTCCGTTTTTTTTTTTCTTTTTCGTTAAAGGTTTGACAGACATGGTATGTCGCCCCGACATCTACCAGAAGGAATAATCGAATCGTAATGAAACTTAGTCATTCGTTAGACAACATGGTCTAGATATGCAGAAACCAAAATTTTGGTTAATAAATCAAGGGGAATTCCCCTGGGAGAATAAAAACCAAAATGCTATTTTTTCTAAAAAAATAGCCTTTTGGGCATAGCGCTTAAACGGCTGTTACAATTTAAATCAGATTTCATGGAATGTAAGTGCATTAGTCACTGATTTAACACTTAGAAGAAATAATAAAATTACCTAGGGAAATACCCTAAAAAATAGGATTTTGTTCTCAAATCATGATTGTGACAAGCACGCCATGTCGCCCCGACATCTACCAAAAGGATTAATGGAATCGCAATCAAACTTTGGTATTTGTTAGACAACATGAGTTTAGATATGCAGAAACCAAAATTTTGTGTAATGAATCCAGGGGAATTCCCATTAGGCGTTAAAAACCAAAACTTTTTTTTCTAATAAATTAGCTTTTGGAGGCATAGCGCTTGAACGACTGCTCTAATTTTGATCAGATTCAGTGAAATGTTAGACCGTTAGACACTCTTTGCCAATTAAAAAATAGAAAACATTTACTTAGGGTAAAGGGTAATTTCCTTGAAAACGAAGATATGTTCTTGAGTTACGATTGTAACAGACATGCCATATCGCACTGACATCTCTAATAACAGTCTACACATCAGAATAAAACTTTAAGAATTGTTCCATAACTTAAGTTACTTATAAAAACAGAAACTTATCTACTAAACCCAGGGGAATTTCCTGAAACCATTAAAAAATAAATCGGGCTGTTTTAGTAATTTAGCCTTATTTCACTACAGTGCTTGAAAAGAATTTAAAAATATATCTTTAATTTAAAATATTTGTGGTGAAATGTTCGTAAATTTTAGACGTTTATCTTTTATGTAACTGCACATGGAAAATAAGTTTGGTTGGTTAACTATGGGACCTATGCGTTTATGCTTGCAGAAACAAACTACATACTCGGTGTATAAAATACAAATTGTGGTTAGGGACCCTGTAGCATGAATATATGGCATACAACATGTGTTTTACAAATAGTGGTGGTTAAACACGTGGTTGACACTTTTCTAGTTCGGTTTATTTTTATTTTCACTATGAAACACTCAACAGAGACAGAGACTTTTTTAAAAATTTAAAACTGAAAAAAGACGGCAAAAAGTACTAGTCAAAGAGGTTGCCGTTAATCCTAAGGTGTATTTAAATAAATTTAAAAAATTACAACACATAGGACCAAAAGAAACTTCAATATTCATATAAAACAATAAATAATAAGACGATAGGCCTACATAATATTTAATACCTCAAAGAAGAGTAGTGGATAAGTAAATGTGGGAATTAAATTACATTTTTAAAATGTTAATCTGTCCTTGCTTATAAACCATAAGATTAAAGGTACCACTCCTTTGCTACATAGACCTACGGTGGATTTAATTGACAGCTCAACCAAATCAAGTATAAACCTACGAAGTAGCCACCATTTTCTTATTACTAGGACATTAAAATGCCGGTGTACCATTCGGGTATTTTTTTGTTTAATCTGGCAAGGTTCTCACCCTTTATGGGCTCGTCCCCAAGAACTTACTTGTATACTTTGGTTAAGTTCCAGGATACCCTGCTGTAACAACTATAACCAGTGAATCACCATGCAGTTTCAATACGGGCTACTATATTAATAAAATGTACAAAGATATCAAATCATGTTTTGCCCCCAATATTCCAGCTGCTAAGTTGTTATAACTTGTTATATTTTAAATGAATAATAAAGTTGGTTTGATTAATAGTTAATTTTTGAATATATAATTCAATCCACAGGATATATTCATTGTGGAGTTTTAACATCTCCTGTTCCACACAGATCAAACTTACAGGGAGAGGCTATGTGAGGTTGGAGGACCACACATGCACAATGTCTGGCTGGGTGTGTTGGCAAAATATCGGAACTAGATTTGAACTGGAACGGACTTTCACCAGAAGGTCAACGTATGTTGCAAGAAGCAATACAACAACTACCTTCTCCCCAGGTAAGCCTTAGTTTCATGTGATGTTGTCTATGCTTGATGTGTTTTAAATCAATTGAGTTTAAATGATTTAAGCTATTTGGGTAATCATGATGGGAATTCTATTTTTTATTTGTTTTAATAAATATGCTGCAAATTTTATATTCAATATAATTAAAAATGCATTATACAGCTCTTTTGAATACACACAAAAAATTAAACAAAAGTATTAATTATAGATCCTACAGCCTATGTGCATAGTCAAAGAGGAAAAGTGCATTATTTACATTTGTTGTGATATATATTTAATATGAAACATGAAATCATTAATTTTAAAACTGAATTTTGGCATAAAAAGAAACTAATGTTCAAATAATCAAATATTTTGTATCACTTGATCAGTTAATAAATAGTAACCGTACCAAAATGGGAGCCAACTGTTATGGTTGGAACCAGGTTACTTCATACAATAGCTTATATACAAGAGTGTAGGTTATAACCAGACAGGTTTTCGGTTCGATCTTCACCCTGACCACTTTCTGCGCAGTTGTGTGTAAAATGAGTTGTTTATAATAAGCTTTATTGTCATAAAACACACACATTTATGCCCTGCCCACCTATTTTAATTACTGACAAGTCCATACCGCAATATTATCCTGCCCTAAGCACTAAATATCCTCATCACTACTACCCACACTCATCCCAAAGCTTGATATTTTAATGGGGTTGATTTTAAAATACATCTCATCGAATTGTCTGCCGTTTCCGAAATAAATTTTCAAAAATTCTAAAGTTTTTATTTTTTTGATGACCTCACAATCCAGTTGTCCACGTCATAATCTTTCTTATAAATTAATACAGTGGTTGATCAGTTGACAAAACGGCCCAACTTATTTTAACAAATTTGCTCAAGTATTTTTGGTTTGATGACATCATTAAAATATTATTACGTCACTTAGATCCACCCATTCCAAAATGTTATAGAACAATGTGGCCAATAACAGTAAAGATATTCACATCACCCAAAAACGTGGTATTACCGAAAAAAATCGTTTGTTTTTTAAAAAAGTTTTACCCTGAAAATTAAATTAAAATAGCCATAAACTCCAGGAAAAGTTTACTTAAAAATTTCAAATACAAAGGTATGTTGCTGTTTTAAAAGTTATATCATTTAGCTTTCCAACAAGACAAAACTTTAGCAGTTTCAATAAGGAATTTGAAAGATATTTTGTTTTGAATAATCACATGTCAAAATAACCAATTTTGGTTATCTCGTTTTTAAGCTACTTAGTCCAGATTCCATTCATTGTCCCCACCCTAGTCCAGGTCGGATTGTCACATGCGCCTGGCACCATTCCATCCTGCAGAAGGATGAACACCAAATTAATAACATCACCTGCCGACAAGACACAACCTGGTCAATCCCAATCCTAGCAGCCCCCATCACATAGCTGGGAAGGATACTCATGTTTATCCCTGGAGTTTGGGAAATGTATGAAGTTATAACACGAGACACCAACCACCCACAGCCATGTTAGCAAGCTATTACATTGTGTATGTGGCATATGCATTTGTGTGGTGTACTACGATGCAACTGATCAATAAGTTTGGTTTATTATTCTTTCCATGATGAAAACGCAACAGAGACAGAGACTTTTATAAAAATTTAAAACTGGAAAAAGACGGCAAAACTACTTTCGTTAAAACATGTCTATGATCATATTAATTAAATAGAGTGGGTATAGTAAAAGAGGTTGCGGTCAAACCTAACTGGCATTTTAAGAAACTGGAAAAATGTTATGAAATTACAACACATAGCCCCCAAAAGAAACTTTAATATTCATACAAAACAATAAACCAAAAGAAGATATGCGTACATAATATTTAATCCCTCAAAGAAGATAGTGATAAATAAATGTGGGAATTAAATTACATTTTTAAAATGTTACGCTGTCCTTGCTTATAAACCATAAGATTAAAGGTACCACACCTTTGCTACATTGATTCTCAGTGATTTGATTGACAGCTCAACCAAATCAAGTATAAACTTACGAAGTAGCCACCATTTTCTTATTATTAGGACATTTTAAAATGCCGGTGTACCATTCGGTTATATTTTTGTTTAATCTGGCAAGGTTCTAACCTATTATTATTTTTATTTAATTAAGTTCCAGGATACCCTGCTGTAACAACTATCACCAGTGAATCACCATACAGTTCCAACACGGGCTACTATATTAATAAAATGTACAAAGATGTCAAATCCTGTTTTGCCTCCAATATTCCAGCTTCTAAGTTGTTATAACTTTTAATATTTCAAATAAATAATCAAGTTGGTTTGATTGATAGTTGATTTGTCAACATATAATTCAATCCGTAGGCTATATACATTGTGGAGTTTTAAAATTCCGGTTTCACACAGATCAAACTTACAATGAGAAGCTATTGGAGTTTGGATGACCACATAGCACAATGTCTGGCTAGGTGTGTTGGCAAAATATCGGAACTGGATTTAAACTGGAACAAACTTTCACCAGAAGGTCAATGTATGTTGCAAGAAGCAATACAACAACTCCCTTCTCCCCAGGTAAGCCTCAGTTTTATGTGATGTTGTGTATGATTGATGTGTTATCAATCAATTGAGGTATATTGATTGATGTTATTTGGGTAATCATGATGGAAATTCTATTATTGTTTGTTTAAAAAAATATGCTGCAAATTTTATAATAAAGATAATTAAAAATGCATACAACTTTTTTTAATTACACAAAAAATTAAACAAAAGTATTAATTATAGATTCTATTGCATATGTACATAGTCAAATAAGGGAAAAATGCATTATTTAACTTTGTTGTAATATATATTTATTATGAAACACGAAATCATGAATTTTAAAACAGAATTTTGGCATGAAAAAAAATAATGTTTGAATAATCAAATATTTTGTTCCACAAGATCAGTTAATAAATAGTGACCATCAAATGGAAGTACCAAAATGGGAGCCAACTGTTATGGTTGGAACCAGGTTACTTCATACAATAGCTCATATACAATAGTGGAAGTTATAACCAGACAGGTTCTCGGTTCGATCTTCACCCTGACCATTTTCTGCGCGGTTGTCTGTAAAATGGACCGAGTTGTTTATCTTGTTCTTGTTTCCACGATGAAAACACGCAAGAGAGACATAGACTTTATAACATTTTAAAAACTAAAAAAACTACTTTAGTTTTTAGAGTGAGTATAGGCATACGTGGCTGTCAAACTTAAGTTGTATTTTAATAAACTGGAAACTTGTTATATAATTAAAACCACAACAAAAAAGCCTCTAAGAAACTTTAATATTTAATAAATAAAAAGAAGATAATGAATATTTAAACACACAATGACAATAATAATTATTTTTAAATTTGTTTGTTTCTATTTCATATTTTTATCCTAAACATATACTTCAATCCACAGGATATATTCATTGTGGAGTTTTAACATTCCTGTTCCACACAGATCAAACTTACAGTAAGAAGCTATGTGAGGTTGGATGACCACGCAGCACAAGTCTGGCTGGGTGTGTTGGCAAATTATTGGAACTGGATTTGAACTGGA
>CH001366.1:315958-365584 GCA_000149265.1 Ciona savignyi | reverse complement strand
CAGTTTCATGTGATGTTGTGTATGATTGATGTGTTTTAAATGAATGGATTTTTATTGATTTAAGATTATTAATAAAAAGTTTCATGTGACTTGGGTAGTTTGGATAATCATGAGGGAAATTATCGTAATTCAATAGTTTATTTAATATACGACAATTTTCATAGTCAAAATAATTAAAAACGCATAATATAACTTTCTTCTGATACAAACACAAGAAAATCATTTACCCCAGTTAATAAATAGTAACCCTCAAATGGAAATACCAAAATGGGAGCCAACTGTTATGGTTGGAACCAGGTTACTCCATACAATAGCTCATCGTCCGGCCCGATGGTCTAGCGGTTAAGTGCGTCGCCTTTCAATCGAAAGGTTGCAGGTGCGAAACTGGTCGCTAGCTAGTCGGTTGTGTCCTTGGGCAAGGCACTTTACGGACATTGCCTGAACCCAGCGGATTAATGGGTTCTACCAAATTGAAGGAACGTGTCTATCACATGCAACACACTGCAATAGCTCCGGTAACCCGACGATGGGCGCGAGGTGATCTGACGATTGCCCGTGTGATAACCCCTGGGGTTTTCCCATTCACGGGGATAAACATGAATATCCTATCCTATCCTATCCTATCCTATCCTATATACAAGAGTGAAGGTTAGAACCAGACAGGTTCTCGGTTCGATCTTCACCCTGACCACTTTCTGTGCGGTTGTGCGTACAATTGACTGAGTTGTTAATGATGAGATTTATTGCCATTTTAGATATTACTACATTTACACCCTGCCGAATTATTTCAATTACAGACGAACTCATACCACAATATTACCCTGCCCCAATCATTAGATATCCTCATCACTACTACAAGATCCCCACCCCCTCCAAAAGCTTGATATTTTAATGCGGCTGAGTTTAAATACATCACGCCAACTTGTTTGCCACGTTATGTCTCATTTGTTAGTTAAATTATCCTTCAAACTAACGCTTAAACCCCCTACTCTCTGTACTCCATGTCCGGCCGGTAGTATAAAGGTTAAGTGCGTCGCCTTTCAATCGAAAGGTTGCAGGTGCGAAACTGGTCGCTAGCTAGTCGGTTGTGTTCTTGGGCAAGCAACTTTACGGACATTGCCTGAACCCAACGGATTAATGGGTTCCACCTAATTGAAGAAAGGTGTCTATCATATACAACACACTGCAATAGCTCCGGTAACCCGACGATGGGCGCCAGGTGTTCTGACAATAGCCCGTGTGTTAACCCCCTTTGTTTTCTCATTCACGGGGATAAACATGAATATCCTATCCTATCCTATCCCATACATACCACAACCCGGTATGTGGCATATGCATTTGGGTTGTGTAGTTGGACGTTGAAAATATTCAACTTGTTTGGTTTCTTTTTATTTTCACGATGAAAACACGCAACAGAGACAGACACTTTTATAAAAAATTTAACACTGGAGAAAGAAGGCAAAACTACATTCTTTAAAACACGTCTATGATGAAAGTCATTAAATAGAGTGGGCATAGTGAAGGGGTGGCCGTTAAACCTAAGTTGCATTTTCATAAACTGAAAAAATGTTATAAAATTCATAACACTGCATAAAAGCTTCAAAAAACGTTTGCAGAAACTTTAATATTCCTATAAATAACAAAAAAAAGTTCATTATTAAATAATACCGTAATGAAGGTAATGGTAAATAAATGTGGGAATTGAATTTCATTTAATGTTAATCCACCCTCGCTTATAACCCACAAGATCAATAGTACCACTGTTCACTGCGGTTTACTAACGTAGCTTATCGGTGATTTGATTGACAAATAGTCTTCGAAAATACCTACCATTTTCTTATTGAGATATTTTTTTAAATGCTGTTGTATCATTTGGATTTATTCTATTTTTTATTTAATAGAATATTAGTTGCCAAAACAGATAAATGGGCAAGTTTTTTTTTTCTTTTTTGTTTAATCTGGCCAGGGTTCGCATCTTTTATGGGCTCATCCCTAAGACTGTTCTTCTATAAGAATAGGTATAATGAATTGGGTGCGTTATCCATCCTGCCACCCGACTTACTAATGTTCACAGTTAACTGTCATTAAATATGCATTATTTAACTTTGTTGTAATATTTTTTTTCTGTAAAATGAACTTAGTTGTTTATAATGAGCTTTATTGTCATGAGAAAACATATTGCCGCATTTATGCCCTGCCGACTTACTTCAATTATCGACAAATCCATACCACAATATTAAGTTTAGTTTCAGAATACCATGCAATAACTTCGGTATTGGTGACTGCGAGAATAGCTGACGAAGTATCGTATTGTTGCATAAATTATGTTAAACTTATTTTTAATTTTCTTTTAGAATTTCATTTTAGAAGGAAGTAGGATTGATGATCTCAAGAAGTGGTTTAAAGAATACAAATCCGCGATCACTAAACCAAAACTGTTGGGTAACTGATCCAAACAGAAAAACAAAAAATCACGAATGTATAATATCCAAACATTGTCTTCTGTATCAAGCTAGAGCACTGATACCACACTGGAGCTACGCACAGTTATTATGCAGCACAACCGACCTATCGTATACAACGCACAAACAATTATATACAACATTACCATTCCCATATTATATTTATGTTGCTGATATATGTTCACTGAATCAATACATTCCTTAAGGCATGTGTTGAATTAATTATTGTATTCAGTGAACGCTTATATTGTTCAAATGTTGATTTAATTATTGTTCCATATATTCAATAAACGTTTGTATTGTTTAAATGTTGAATTAGGTATTATTTCATATATTCAATAAACGTTTATATTGTTCAAATGTTGATTTAATTATTGTTCCATATATTTAATAAACGTTTGTATTGTTTAAATGTTGAATTAATTATTGTTTCATATATTCAATAAACGCTTATATTTTTCAAATTTTGATTTAATTATTGTTCCATGTATTCAATAAACGCTTATATTGTTTAAATGTTAAATTAATTATTGTTTCATATATTCAATAAACGCTTATATTTTTCAAATTTTGATCAATATATAGTTCCCTATATTCAATAAACGCTTACATTGTTTAAATGTTGAATTAATAATTGTATCATATATTCAACAAACGCTTATATTTTTTAAATTTTAATTTAATTATTGTTCCATATATTGTTGAATTACTTATTGTTTCATACATTCAATAAACGCTTATATTTTTCAAATGTTAATTTAATTATTGTTCCATGTATTCAATAAACGCTTATATTGCTCAAATAATGAATTAATTATTGTTTCATATATTCAATAAACGCTTATATTGTTTAAATTTTGATTTAATTATTGTTTCATATATTCAATAAACGCTTATATTTTTCAAATTTTGATTAAATTATTGTTCCATATATTTAATAAACGCTTATATTTTTTATATGTTAATTTAATTATTGTTCCATATATTCAATAAACGCTTATATTTTTCAAATTTTGATTCAATTATTTTTTCATATATTGTTGAATTATTTATGGTTTCATATATTCAATAAACGCTTATATTGTTCAAATGTTGAATTAAGTATTGTTTTATATGTTCAATAAAAGCTTTTATTGTTTAAATGTTGATTTAATAAGTGTTCCATATATTCAATAAACGCTTATATTTTTCAAATTTTGATTTAATTATTGTTCCTTATATTCAATAAACACTTATATTGTTCAAATGTTGATTTAAGTAGAGAGTGTTCACCACTTTGAAAACTTATTTTGACTCTTAATATACTTCTGAAAGTAGAAACTAATGGGTTCCCGAGTTACGTATCAAACCTTCATATTCATGTTGCGGAACCTTGACCTTGGTATAAAAAAACAAAGAAAATAATTCAACATCTCTATACTGTTCAACTCGATTGAAACATTTGTTCTTATTTTTGACGTAAAATATTCAATTTTCCCAGTGGCGATGTAGCTAAAATTGACCAATATTCTAATTAATATTAGTTAACATTAGTTAACAAAATTTATTAGTTCATTTTATCGCTGTTATTATGCGTTAAAGCAGTCTGTTGATGGGTTTATGTGCGACTGCGTGTTGGGTGGGCTTTCCGGAAAACGTTGTATGGTATGTATAGGATATTTGTTTTTTTGTTCCCATTGAAGTTCACTGCCGATTTTTTAGTGGATAGCATATATTTTTGTTTATCCTCATGATTGGGAAACCAAGGGAGTCAACACACGGGCAATCATCAGATCACCTTGCGCCCACCGTCGGGTTACGGGAGCTATTGCAGTGTGTTGTGTATGATCGAGACGTTCCTTTAATTTATTAACACCCATTAATACGCTAGGTTCAGGCAATGTCCGTTAAGTGCCTTGCTCAAGGTCACAACTGACTAGCTAGCGAACAGTTTCGCACCTGCAACCTTTCGATTGAAAGGCGACGGACTTAACCGCCAGACTAACTGGTGGATATGTTTTGTATTAGTGGTTATAATGTATCATATTTATGGGTTCTCTTCGATTCTAAGAGAACATGTTTTAACTGCGTAACGTTGGCGACATGCAAATGTAGTGAATTTGCGGTTTGTTTAAAATCTTTTTTCGCATTATATTAAGTCGTTTATAATTGTGTTTTCATATTATGCCATACGCACCAATGTTTCCTCAATTATAAGTTTTCGGAGTTTTAGCTGGTTAGATGGGGGTCGCAATGACAAATTTATTGCCACCAATATACTCAAATACGAAATACCGATGAACCCCACACACATCCGGTCGCCAGTTCATTGAGTAGAAAGGGTTATCGAATCAGGTTGAAACTTTCACGAATCCTAACTGGCATGAACATAACCGCCTCTTAAATTTACCAAAAACGAAAAAAAAATTCCTGCTGTTCAAAAAACGAAAAAAAGTTGCTTGTTTTTAGCCTTTTGAGTGTATTGGCCGATATCTCCGGATTGAAAAGAAATATTTACATAATATTTCTAAATCACTTTAAATTGTAAAGAAAGTTTAATTAAGTAAATTAAACTAAAAAAAGAACAATTGCAAGTTATATATCCCGAGTTACCACAGAAAACAAATAGATTGCACTATTACCACGTGTATAAAACAGCTAAAGAAATTAATTTAATGCCCCGTACCCACCATAAACATTTTCCAGAAAATCCCCCCAAACTAAACCGCACTCAAGCCAGTGATCAATTTACTTTAACGCCCAATAATAAAAAGAATAAAATAAACTAATATTTTAAAATTTTAGAGACGTTAACTAATATGTATTACAAATGTTGGATAATAGTCTACCCCTGTAAAAACCATTCATTTTACATTTATATTTTTTGCATTTATTTGCAAAGAAACGATAATATCTAATTCGGAAAACATTTCCCTCGTAAATACTTTGGTGCGAAAACAAAGCGGATTGTTAAATGTGGACAACCTTATGTAAGCAGATTGTAAGTTAAGAAGGTCAAATGAAAAATCATGATCAATTTAAGATAAGTTACAACTGTAGTGGATTGTTAGTCACTTTTAAGTCGATCAGGAAGAAAAATACTGAATTAAGAATTTTTAATGCTAAACGGTATTAAGAAGTCTCGTTACATTGATTGTGCTGGAACCAGGGGATTCTGTGTTCGATTTCCACCGACCTCGTGTATTTCCTCGTATAGATCTCCAAATACATTTTTTGTTTTAAACCAATCGAAATAAAATAATAAACTAAATGTATACAACACAAAAAGTCAACTTAAACTGGTCTTTACTTATAGGAATTTGCGAAGTAAAAATAACATACAAAACGTGTTTTACAAATCGTGGTGGTTAAACACGTGGTTGACACTTTCCAGTCAAGAACGTTGTAGCGGTAGATTAAATCTATTGACCACACGTTCGTACAGTTTAGACGAGTTAGAGTATTCAAATGTAATATTCAACTTTTCCCTTTTAATGTGAACTTGGATTCGCGGAGAAAACAACTTTGGTGCAAGATCGCAAACCCAATTTATACATCTTTCGAGGTGGCTCATACTCACATATTCAATCTCATGCAGACGATTAATTTACTAGAGTTTCCTAAAATACTCATTTGTTCCTTGTATATGTTCTATTATTTTGCGAATACACTTTATTGCCATAATACTATGTGTTTGATATTTCTGTCTATTGGCAATTCCAGGACTAATGTGTTGAGTGGATTTAAATTGTTCCCAACACTAAAGCAATCAATAAACGACCAGCTATCGCTTGGTATCGGACACGACGAATACATACTTTAAGCAGACCAGGATAGAAAAGATAAAATCGTTTATTATTTTTCAATAAAATGTGAAGTCGTGTACAGTCTTTCCAATGAAGTATCCGATCCATATATTACTTGTCGTTAGGGAGAGGGAAAGATTTGGTAATTTCATCAGATGTACGCCACGCAGTCAATGCTCCGTCATCATTTTGTACATTTTGCATAACTTTTAATAACTTACATAGGGATGATTAAATATCAAGTGTTGTAATGAATCTTGATTGTGTTGCAAATACTCTTATAAGAATTGTTCTTCTGGTATATAATTGTTCTTTTTGTATGCAAATTCTATAAGAATCGCCCAAGATTGAACTTAACCCTACCGTTGGCACCGAAGCTCTTTGTCGCGAGATGGCTAATCTCATGTCTGTTCGTGTTTCCTTACCAAACCGTTCCGAAAATAAGAGAATATGAAAAAGCATCAGGACAAAAAATTAATATAGACAAGACACAAATCATTACAAAAGTACCTAACATTAATGAATATATAACCGAATATGAATTTATTAATCATAATAAAGTGGTTGATGAAATTAAAATTCTGGGAATTTTCTTTAGTTTAAAATATAAAACCATAACGAAAAACTGGGAAAAATCAAAGGAACCCATAAACAATATCATAAACAAATACTGTAAAAGAAAATTAACAATCGCCGTATCTATAATATATACAAAAAATTTATAAAAAGAAAAATATTAATTCCTCCCAAAATCAGCGGAGGGTGTGCAGCTCCCGATATTGGTATAAAATTAATCTCGGCAAAGTAAACTCAAATATTTAAAATATCGAAAATAAATTCTATTGCACAACCCTGGCACGAATGGTTTAATACCAATTTGGATCAACTATAAAATCAATAAATCCGTACTATATACAAACTCTAGGCCAAACAACATTAACCCAAGCAACCTCCATCAACTCATTCGAACCCACTACAATACCCTGAAAAAGAAGAATTAGGCCTATACTTGGCAAGACTCAAAATTACAACACATATTACAATAACTTAATGCAACAAAACTATATATCTAAACAAATTCAAATAATTTAATTTTATATAACTATACTGTAAAAACAAAAGGAACATCAATACTTAAATTATTAACTTTAACTAAGCAAGATATCATAAATAAGAAAACAAAATTAACTAGAGAGTGTCAACCACGTGTTTAACCATCACTATTTGTAAAACACATGTCGTATGCCATATGTTCATGCTACAGGGTCCCTAACCACATTTTGTATTTTATACGCTGTGTATGTAGTTATTGTTTCTGCATGCATAAACTCATGGGTCCCATAGTTATCAAACCAAACTTCTTCTTCATGTGTAGGTAAAAAGAACAATCGTGATAGGTTTACAAAGATTTCATCACAAATGTTTAAAATTAAAGCTTTTTTTAAGTGCTGTATTGAAATAAAGCTAAATTCCTAAAACAGTTCGATTTAGTTTTCATGGCTTCGGGAAATTCCCCATAGGCTTGGTAAATAAGTTTATGTTTTTACATATGTGGGTCATGTTAACTATCAATTCTTAAAGTTTTAATCCGATTTGACGAATTCTTGTTGGAGATGTCAGTGCAATGTGGCATGCCTGTCACAATCATGAGTCAGGAACATCTTTTCGTTTTTAAGGGAGTTACCCTAAGTAAATGTTTTCTTTCTTTTAAGTTACACAGGGTGGCTAACGATCTAGCATTCCACCAAATCTGATCAAAATTAGAGCAGCCGGTTAAACGCTATGTTCCGAAAAGCTCTTTTTTTTGAAAAATAACCGTTTTGGGTTTTAACGTCTTCGGGGAGTTCCCCTAGATTTATCACCCACAATTTTGCTCCTGTGAATCTAGACCATGTTGTCTAACAAATGACAAAGCTTTATTACTATTTTATTATTTCTTCTGGTAGATGTCGGGGTGTCATGCCATGCCTGTCACAATCATGATTTGAGAACAAATTCTTATTTTTTAGGGTATTTCCCTAGGTAAATTTTTTATTTCTTCCAAGTGTTAAATCAGTGCCTAATGCACTTACATTCCACCAAATCTTATTCAAATTGGAGGAGCCGTTTAAGCGCTATTCCACAAAAAGCTAAATTTTTCATAAAAAATACCGTTTTGGTTTTTAACTTCCCAGGGGAATTCCCCTTGATTTATCACCCAAAATTTTGGTTTTCTGCATATCTAGACCATGTTGTCCAACAAATAGCTAAGTTTTATAACGATTCCATTATTCCTTCTGGTAGATGTCGGGGCGCCATGCCATGCCTGTCAATCCTTTGACGAAAAAAAAAAAAACGGACAAAAACAATATGTGTCCCATTTTTCCAAATGGGACCCATAAATATCAGTAATACAATAATTTGGAACAACGAAGAGTTAATTAAAATATACATATGGATAATTAAAATTAAATTTAAAAATGACCATGAATGTAAAACGCTAAAAATAGTACACATGTCACCACAGCTATTGCAGTGCATTGAATATGATTGTGACTTTCTGACTTCAGGCGATGTCTAGTTAGTGCCCTTTAAGAACCCATTTAAACCACTTGAAGAATGGTTGACGAATTAATCCACCAACCTTCCAGCTAAAAGCCTTAATAATCATTGCAACAAGTTGTTCTTTTGATCCCATCAGCGACTTATCCAATGCGCGAATGTGCCAACCGGCCATCATACGACATGTTATGTTTGTATGTTAAACTAGAGAGTGTCAACCACGTGTTTAACCACCACCATTTGTAAAACACAGTTTGTATGCCATATATTCATGCTACAGGGTCCCTAACCACAACTTGTATTTTATACACTAAGTATGTAGTTTGTTTCTGCAAGCATAAACGCATGGGTCCCATAGTTGTCCAACCAAACTTCTTTTCAATGTGTAGTTAAAAATGAATAAACATCTTAATTTACTAACATTTTACCTTAAATGTTTTAAATTAAACCTTTTTAAGCGCTGTAATGAAATAAAGGAAATTCCCCTAGGTTTAGTAGATAAGTTTCTGTTTTTAAATATGTTGGCCATGTTATGTAACAATTCTTAAAGTTTTAATGTGATTTGTCGACTCCTTGTTGGAGATGTCAGTGCGATATGGCATGCCTGTCACAATCATAATTCAGGAACATATCTTCGTTTTTAAGGGGAATTACTCTAAGCAAATGTTTTCTTTCTTTTAATTGGCCTAAAGTGTCTAATGGTCTAACATTTAACCAAATCTGATCAAAATTAGAGCAGCCGTTCAAGCGCTATGCCCAAAAAATCTAATTTTTTAGAAAAAAAATGTTTTGGTTTTTAACGTCTCAGGGGAATTTCCCTAGATTCATTACCCAAAATTTTGGTTTCTGCTTATCTAGACCATGTCCTGTTACAAATGTCAAATTTTTATTGTGATTTCATTACTCCTTTTGCTAGATTTCGGGGCAACATGGCATGCTTGTCACAATCATAATTAGAGAACAAAATCCGATTTTTAAGGTATTTCCCTGGGTAATTTTTTTATTTCTTTTAAGTGTTAAATCAGTGACTAGGGCACTAACATTCCACCAAATTTTATTCAAATTGGAGTAGCCGTTCAAGCGCTATGTCCTAAAAAGCTAATTTTTTAGAAAAAAAATGACCGTTTTGGTTTTTAACGTTCAAGGGGAATTCCCCTAAATAATTTTGGTTACTGCATATCTAGGCCATGTTGTCTAAAAAATCACCAAGTTTCATTGCGATTCCATTATTCCTTCTGGTAGATGTCGGGGCACCATAGCATGCCTATCACATTTATCATTTAACAGCAAAAGTTTAATTTTTATGGTATTTCCCTAGGTAATTTTTGTATTTCTTTTAAGTGTTAAATCAGTGACTAGTGCACTAACATTTCACCAAATTTGATTCAAATTGGAGCAGCCGTTCAAGCGCTATGGCCTAAAAAGCTATTTTTTTAGAAAAAAAATGACCGTTTTGGTTTTTAACGTCCAAGGGGAATTCCCCTAAATTTATTACCCAAAATTTTGGTTTCTGCATATCTAGGCCATGTTGTCTAAAAAATCACCAAGTTTCATTGCGATTCCATTATTCCTTCTGGTAGATGTCGGGGCGCCATGCCATGCCTGTCACAATTATCATTTAACAGCAAAAGTTTAATTTTTAGGGTATTTCCCTAGGTAATTTTTTTATTTCTTTTAAGTGTTAAATCAGTGACTAGTGCACTAACATTTCACCAAATTTGATTCAAATTGGAGTGGCCGTTCAAGCGCTATGGCCTAACAAGCTAATTTTTTAGAAAAAATGACCGTTTTAGTTTTTAACGTCCAAGGGGAATTCCCCTAAATTTATTACCCAAAATTTTGGTTTCTGCATATCTAGACCATTTTGTCTAAAAAATCACCAAGTTTCATTGCGATTCCATTATTCCTTCTGGTAGATGTCGGGGCGCCATGCCATGCCTGTCAAGCGTTTGACGAAGAAAAAAAAAAAGAAAAAAAAAAAAGAAAAAAAAAAACGGACAAAAACAATGTGTGTCCCATTTTTTCAAATGGGACCCATAATTACAATAATCAAGCAAATTATTTTAATCTGTGTTTTTTATTTTAATTTGGTATCTGTAATAATAATTATAATATTCTATAAACAACATGAAGTAATTATCAAACAATTAAGTCACTCCATAATATTGAGAATATGTTAAGTAACTCAACTGTGCTAATCGTAACAGGTCAAATACGTTTTGGAAACAGTTGGACAAAAACTGTTAGATATTTTGACCCATTCTTTATTCATTCACTTATTTGTATTTTCGATGTCTATGTTAAACCAGCATAAATTGCGTCATAACCGAAATACGTAACAATGGGAGTTTTATTATGCAATCGTCTGTACTAGTAACTAGACCGCATGTTAGAACTTTCTTTTCGAACCAGTTACCGCAGAGACTGCAGTGTACTATTTTCTTCCGATACCGTATTTTTCGTACCGTTTAAATCCAAAAGTTTGGTGAGTGTGTGATATTTATGATTTATATATAGACTCGTAAGTTTATTGATTTGTTTTTTTAATCACCGTACCGTAATGTTCAAACTAGCAACTCATTACACCACCCACGGAAATAACAATAACAATCAATATGCAATACAACACTTGATACTTATTCATCACTGTGTAAGTTTATGAAAATTATTCAAAATGTACAAAATAATTCAAAATAACCACAATTTGTATTTTATACTCCCGAGTATGTACTTTGTTTCTGCAAGCATAAAAACATGGGTCCCTGAGGTAACAACCCGATCTTGTTATCCTTGTTCATTACGCAATATATGTTATTGTCAGATATGTTCACGTCAGGTCCGAGTATCCAACATTACAGAATGTTTTAACCGGACTCCCATAGTTTTGTTTCTGCAAGCATAAAGGTATGGGACGCATAGTTAAACACAAACTTTGTTTTCCATGTTTAGTTAAAAAAGGAAAATTGTGTCAGATTTAGGAACATTTGACCACAAATGTTTTAAATTTAAGCATCTTGTCAATCGCTGGAGTGAAATAAGGCTAAATTTTAATCCGGCCAATTTAGTTTTTAATGGCTTCGGGGAATTCTTCTAGGTTTAGTTCATACATTTCTGTTTTTACCTATCTGGGTCATATTATCTAAAAACGTCTAAAAAGCAGTAAATTATTAAAATTCGGTATAATTAGACGTGGACGATAAACCCAAATAAAACAAAATAAATAAACTAAATAAACATTGAAAACATAATTAATTGCTTATAAAACAAAAATCACACTATTACACTAAGCCTCAAAGAAAAGTGTGCGGCAAAGCTACCCGTGCAATGGCGGAGTCGGCTTTAGGAGAAGAGGGGGGGAGAAAGTGTGGGCCACAGTGGATAGGATGGAGCCTTAGTTTATCTTGCAAATATAATTATATATGTCCTTTCTTTTCAGGATCATTTACGAAAAATCGATAACGTGTTTTACACCAAACATGCGAGCGCAGCGTACTTGGCTTAGCTCGGCGTACGACCGTTTACACCAAGCGCAGCGTTTGTCGTGAAAATGGTTACCATGGAAATGTTAATTAAGAAGCTAAATTCAGTTTTCAGAAGGAATATGCTGGTAAGCGTTAACAACAGTTAAATCTGCCAACTGTTAACACTAGGTTGTTTTAAAATTAATACACCTGTTTACATGTCTTATGTTAAATATCATAACATACCCGCTTTCGCAGTATTGGAATCTAAAAACCAAGTCACTTATTTTATAAAGAACAGAATATATTATGTCTGCAATGACCAGTAAAAAAAGAGCTCTACTAACGAAGTTGTTTGCACTGGCATCGTGCGAGGCAGACGAAAATGAACCCAAGAAGAGAAAGATTCATCCCACGTTGCAATGTAGAGAAACTAAAAGTAATTTAGATTTTAAATTTTCCATTAGGTAAGTCATAATCCTATGTTTTGTTATCCAAATATTTTCTTTAGGCGAATACTTTCGTTTAGTGGGAAGATTTCGAAATGAAAGACCAGAATTCTTCCATGCTTATTTACGCATGACGCCTAGCAAATTCGATGAGCTGTTGGCAATGGTGCGACCGCATATTGAAAAGGAATTTACGAATTATCGTTTGCCCATGTCGCCACATGAGAGATTCGCCATGACTTTAAGGTTATGTAGTTTATTTTATTTATTATATATTTCCGAGTGCCTTTTTTATAATGGCTTCTTTATATGTTAAAAGAATAACTTAGGAAACTTATTTGCGGATGTTAACGTTGATTGACAGGCCAGCGGAAATCAAAACAAAGGTTATTGGAACATGTACAGCTCTGCATGCACTAATGGCTTATTTTAACAATTTTAAACAACTTAATGCGCAAAAAGATTTTTAACAGACCGCAAATTCACTACATTTGCATCTCGCCAACGTTACGCAGTCAAAGTTCTTTTCTGAATCAAAGGGAACCTCCCAAATATAATAATACATTATAACCACGAATATAAAACATATCCACCAGTTAGTCTGGCGGTTCGTCGATCGAAAGTTTGCAGGTGCGAAACTGGTCGCTAGCTAGTCGGTTGTGTCCTTGGGCAAGGCACTTTACGGGCATTGCCTGAACCCAGCGGATTGATGGGTTCTACCAAATAAAGGAACGAGTGAATCATATACAACACACTGCAATAGCTCCGTTAACCCGACGGAGGGCGCGAGGTGATCTGACGATTGCCCGTCTGTTTTTCAATCACGAGGATATCCATGAATATTCTATCCACTACAAATCGATAGTGAACTTCAATGAGAACAAAAAACAAGTATCCTATATATCCACCATACACCGTTTTCCGGAAAGCCCACTCAATACTCAGCCGCACTTAAACCAATAAACAGACTGCTTCAACACATATTTACAGCGATAAAATGAACTAATAAAAACCACTTATGTCTAACATCACCATTCCTATATTATGTTTATGTTGCTGATATATGTTCACTGAATCAATACATCCCTTAAGGCATGTGTTTAATTAATTTTATTGTATTTAGTGACCGCATATATAGTTTAAATATTGATTTAATTAGTGTTCCATATATTCAATAAACGCTTGTATTGTTCAAATGTTGATTTAATTATTGTTCCATATATTCAATAAACGCTTATATTTTCAAATTTTGATTCAATTATTGTCCCCTATATTCAATAAACGCTTACATTGTTTAAATGTTGATTTAATTATTGTTTCATATATTCAATAAACGCTTATATTGTTCAAATGTTGAATTAATTATTGTTTCATATATTCAATAAACGCTTATATTTTTTAAATTTTGATTCAATTATTGTCCCCTATATTCAATAAACGCTTACATTGTTTAAATGTTGAATTAACTATTGTTTCTTATATTCAATAAACGCTTATATTGTTCAAATGTTGAATTAATTATTTTTCTATATATTCAATAAACGCTTTTATTTTTCAAATTTTGATTTAATTATTGTTCTATATATTCAATAAACGCTTAGATTGTTTAAATGTTGAATTAATTATTGTTTCATATATTCAATAAACGCTTATATTTTTCAAATTTTGATTTAATTATTGTTCTATATATTCAATAAACGCTTAGATTGTTTAAATGTTGAATTAATTATTGTTTAATATATTCAATAAACGCTTATATTGTTCAAATTTTGATTTAATTATTGTTTCATATTTTTAATAAACGCTTATATTTTTCAAATTTTGATTTAATTATTGTTCTATATATTCAATAAACGCTTAGATTGTTTAAATGTTGATTTAGTTATTGTTTCATATATTCAATAAACGCTTATATTTTTTAAATTTTGATTTAATTATTTTTCTATATATTTAATAAACGCTTATATTTTTCAAATTTTGAATTAATTATTGTTTCATATATTCAATAAACGCTTATATTTTTCAAATTTTGATTAAATTATTGTTCCATATATTTAATAAACGCTTATATTTTTCAAATTTTGATTTAATTATTGTTCCATATATTCAATAAACGCTTATATTTTTCAAATTTTGATTTAATTATTTTTCCATATATTGTTGAATTATTTATTGTTTCATATATTTAATAAACGCTTATATTGCTCTAATGTTGATTTAATTATTGCCCCAAGTATTCAATAAACATTTATATTGTTCAAATGTTGATTTAATTATTGTTCCATGTATTTCATAAACGCTTATATTGTTTAAATGTTAATTTAAGTAGAGAGTTAACCCCCCCCCTCCCCCTTTAAAAACCTCTTTAAAAAACCCCCACCACTTTAAAAAACTTATTTAGACTCTTAATATACTTTTGCAAGTAGAAACTAATGGGTTTCCGAGTTACGTATCCAACCTTCATATTCATGTTGCGGGCAAAACCTTGACCTTGGTATAAAAAAACAAAGAAAATATTCCAACATCTCTATACTGTTCAACTCGATTGAAACATTTGTTCTCATTTTCGACGTAAAATGTTTCTATTCTCCCTGGCGCGATGAAGCCAAATTTGACCAATATTCTAAATAATATTAGTTAACAAAATTTATTAGTTTATTTTATCGAAATTAAAAAAAATTTATTAGTTCATTTTATCGCGGTTATTATGCGTTAAAGCAGTCTGTTTATTGGTTTAAGTGCGACTGAGTGTTGGGTGGCTTCCCGAAAAACGTTGTTTGGTGGGTATAGGATACTTGTTTTTTGTTTCCATTGAAGTTCACTACCGATTCGTGGTGGATAGGATATTCATGTTTATCCCCGTGATTGGGAAAACACGGGCAATCGTCAGATTACCTCGCGTCCACCGTCGGGTTACGGGAGCTATTGCAGTGTGTTGTGTATGATTTAGGCGTTCCTTTAATTGAGTAGAAGCCTTTACTTCTTTGGGTTCAGGCAATGTCGGTTAAGTGCCTTGCCCAAGGACACAACCGACTAGCTAGCGACCAGTTTCGCACATGCAACCTTTCGATTGAAAGGCGACGCACTTAACCGTTGGACTAACTGGTGGATATGTTCTATATTCGTGGTTATAATGTATCAAATTTATGGGTTCCCTTCGATTCATAAGAGAACATATCTTAACAGTGTAACGTTGGCGAGATGCAAATATAGTGTTTACGCATTATATTAAAGTTGTTTAAAATTGTTAAAATGAGCCATTAGTGCATGTTCCAAAAACCTTCGTCCCGATTTCCGCTGGCCTGTCAATCAACGTTTAACATCCGCAAATAAGTTTCCTAAGTTATCCTTTTCATATTATGATATTATGCCATACGTGGCCAGCTGTTTTGATCGTTTTGTGTGTTATCAGAAAGGTGTTCTGGAATACGGTCCTTAGCACCTCCTGCTTGGAGCCGCAGCTCCGGGCATGTTCAATCAATTAGTTGAACTGCATGCACTGTACACTCTTGGATCGTAATCTGAGAATAAAGAAACTTTTATAACAAGTTGGATTGCGAGCTTTTGGAGTTAGAAAATTCATGTTTATCCCCGTGAATGGGAAAACCAAGGGGTTACCACATGGGCAATCGTCAGATCACCTCGCGCCCATCGTCGGGTTACCGGAGCTGATGCAATGTTTTGTATATGATTTACACGTTCCTTCAATTTGAAAGAACCCATTAATCCGCTTCATTCAGGAAATATCCGTTAAGTGCCTTGCCCAAGGACACAACTGACTAGCTAGCGACCAGTGTCGTACCTGCAACTTTTCGATTAACCGCTAGACCAACCGGCCGGAGTTTTGGCTGAGGACGGCTTGATGGGGAACGCAATGACAGATTTAGTGCCAGAAATATGCGCAAATACGAAATCCATAAAATTTCTAAATCACTTTAAATTGTTAAAGAAAGTTGTAAATAAGTAATTTGAACTAATAAAAAGAATAATTGCAAGTTTCATTCCCCGGGTTACCACAGGAAACAAATAGAATACACTATTACCACGTATATAAAACATCTAAAGACTTAAAACTGCCACAAATTGATAATTAATTTAATCCCAAGTAAAACGGTTGGGATACCCCGTACCCACCATGAACAATTTCCGGGAAATCCCCCCAAACTAAACCGCACTCAAGCCAGTAATCAATTTGCTTTAACGCCCGATAATAAAAAGAATAAATTGAACTCATATTTTAAAATTTTAGAGACGTTAACTAATATGAATTAGATGTGCAGTAACAAATATTGGATTAATATAATCTACCCCGAAAAGCTCGCCGTAATGTAAAACCATTCCTTTTTGCTTCTTATTTTTTATATTTGTTTTGTAAAGAAACGGAAATACTTAATTCGGAAAATATGGATATCTAGTATGTATTGGTAACTCGGGAACCAAATAGTTTCTCTTTGCAGTAACAAACGTTACACACTTTGTATAACATATACCAAGGGTGACGAGGTAGCCAGGTAACCCGATCGTTTGTATAGAAAAATATAGCGTGCAGTTGAAAGTGGTTTTAGTGTTTACTTCGACTGTGAACACGAAATTTCTTAATGATAAGCGTAATTATTTCTTTTTTTTAAGCAGTCTCATAGACAAACGACCGAGAATAAAACCATAGTATACTAAACAGATAGGCTAGTAGGCCAACTGATGACGATTGTTTGTTTATTCTTTTATGACGTAAAATGGTTGTCACGGTTGAACAGGTAGGACTTAAGCCCAGTTTACACCAAGCGTAGCTCGGACCATAAAATAAACAAAGAAATATCGCTTGGCGTACGCCAGTGGTTTCCAACCCTTTTCCACCCACGTACTATTTCGAGGTTTTATGCAGTGTTCGCGTACCACCTACATAAGTTACGCGCGCCGAAGGCGGTCAAAAAATGTTTCCACCATTTCTGACGTCATAATCACGTGTTTGACCTATGCGAGGTGTAATAACAAATTTTATTAAACTAGGCATTACCAGCCATGGTTCATGGTATGCATGGAGTAGTTTGCTCACCAGCAGTTACAAGAAGAACTACATAATGAAATAACAACAAAAGTCAACTAATAAGTCCTCTCGGTGGAAATAAACAAACAGAATCTACTCGCGTACCATTTGTTGCCATAGATAGAGCGAAGTGTCGTCAGAAGCTTTTAATGAAAACTCAAGGACTTTTTTACGTTTTACATTAGTCGGTGTGATAGTTATGGTTCCCATTTGAAAAAAATGGGACACATATTAGTTTTTGTCCGTTTTTTTTTTTTTTGTTTTTTTTCGTTAAAGGTTTGACTGGCATGGCATGGCGCCCCGACATCTACCAGAAGGAATAATGGAATCGTAATAAAACTTAGTCATTCGTTAGACAACATGGTCTAGATATGCAGAAACCAAAATTTTGGGTAATAAATCAAGGGTAATTTCCCTGGAAGGTTAAAAACCAAAACAGTATTTTTTATGAAAAATTTAGCTTTTTGTGGCATTGCGCTTGAACGGCTGCTCCAATTTAAATCATATTTGGTGAAAAGTAGGTGTATTACTAACTGAATTAACAGTTGGAAGAAATAACAAATTTATCTAGGTAAATACCCTAAAAAATTCGATTTTGTACTGAAATCATGATTGTGACAGGCATGCCATGTCGCCCAGACATCTACCAGAAGGAGTAATGGAATAGCAATGATAATTGGATATTTTCTAGACAACATGGCTTGGATATGTAGACACCAAAATTTTAGGTGATAAATCCAGAGGAATTCCCCTGGAACGGTAAAAATCAAAACCCTATTTTTCTCTAAAAACATAGCCTTTTTGGGCATAGCGCTTGAACGGAAGTCACAATTTGAATCAGATTTGGTGGAATGTAAATGCATTGGTAACTAATTTAACACTAAAAAAAATTAAAAAATTACCTAGGGAAATCCCCTAAAAATGGGATTTTGTTCTCAAATCATGATTGTGACAAGCATACCAATTCGCCACGACATCTACCAAAAGAAGTAATGAAATCGCAATAAAAATTTGACATTTGTAAGAGAACATGGGCTAGATATGCAGAAACCAACTACCACTAACAACTCTGTGGAAACTATCATTTTTATTGACGAAGAAAATGCGTCAACAAACAATGACCAATACGTACCAATCCTGGGAAAAACTAATAAAAAACGGTCGTTGGATGAAAACAAACCCGCAATGGCAAAGAAACCATGTAAACAGAGCTCAGTTCCACTTATAAAGAAGAGCTTTTGTTGGCTATAAAACAGGAACCAGGTAGGGCATTTAAACAACTTTTTTATAATTAAATAAACTATCGACAGAAGCGACGAGCGATGCAGATGAGTTGGTTCCTTGGCATCGCCAACGAAATAAAAACCTGGAAGCCTAAAGAAAAGTCGCTAATGCCAGACTATGAAATATGAATCTTGATTTTGTAATAACGATTTGATTTATTTTCTTTGTTTTTTCTTTAAAAATAAAAGAATATTTAAAAATAAGTATTATTTTCAAAGTTTTCTACCATATATTTTTGAAAATTATTTAAACAACGGTTAATGTGTTTTTACCAAAAAGCATTTGTCAAATTGCTTTTATATGAAAGAATTTTGCCAAGGGACACTTCCATTATCGCTGGAAAAATATGTTGCAAAATTATCTCGCACAGAAGCGGCTTTCAAAGAATGGCTTCTTCAAATTCTTTCTATCGCTAACATGCCAGTTGTCAAAAATTTTACAGATTCAAAATTATCGTTATATAATGCAATGTTGTCGTTATGCATTGCTTCTTGTCGAAGGTTGTTGTAAAAAACGACGCCAGCTTTGACTTTTAAATCTGCCCTATCTGGAGATAAATCGATTGGTCGTCGAAAGATCCTCCACCGCGACGATGAAATACCGAATGCATTTTCCAATATTCTTCTTGCGCTAGATAGTCGATAATTAAAAATACGTTTGACAGGATCTAGGTGTCTTCCAGGATATGGCCTCATCAAGTTTTCCAGTAACGGAAATGCTTCGTCTCCTACAAAGACATGGGGTAGAGTAGTTGAACTGTTTGGCAACTTCTTTGGATCTGGTAACGGTAGCTCTTTACGAGAAAGCTGTTTACCAAAGTTGGAATTTCGAAAAATATTTCCGTCGCTCTGCTTTGCGTATCCACCGATATCTACAGACACGAACTTATATATTGGCGTCCACCACAGCAAAGAGAACAATACTGTATGTTTTTTTTATAATTAAAAAAGTTGGACCCACTATTGCCTGGGGCCTGCAGCAGTTTATGCTTGCCATCGACACTGCCAACATAGTTTGGAAATTGCCACAGTAGTGCTAACTCCTTTTCAATAATTTTGTAATCGTTAACAGTGGGCTCTTTTAAATACATGGAGTGTAGCACATTCCACAGTGCAGTGCACACTTCAGGGACTATAAGTGATACAGTAAATTTCGAAGTCCAGTATGCATTTGCAATTGACTGGTAAGATTCTCCGCTTGCCAAATATCTATTTATAAAGAAGCCATTGTAAAAAAGGGCACTCGGGTATATACAAAATATAAAATAAACCACAGAACCTTAAAGTCATGGCGAGTCTCTCATGTTGCAATATGTTGCAATACGATATTTTTTATTTTCGCTTTTAATATGCAGTCGCACCAATTCCAACAGAGCTACGCCGAGCTACGCCGAGTACGCTGCGCTCGCAAATTTGGTGAAAAACGGGGCTTAAGAGTAGTAACTTTCCACCTTTTAATACTTTTCTTCCAGTAGCATGGTTGGGATTACATCATGTCCCTTTGTCATGGGCAGTGCTATCCCTGGAACTTTACGTGCATTTTTCCTCTTTATTCTCTCCTTATTTATATCATACCTGAAATTTAAGTCATACCTGAATTTCCTCGAACTAATATATCTGCGTTCCACCATACTTCGATTGTCAGGAAAGTTGGGTTTGCTTCGTTTCCAAAAGTTGTTGATGCAATGTTTGAGGGCTGATATAGTTTCAAGCATTATCTTAATATCAGTTCTCACCAGGGAATTGTCTTCATCTTTATTGCTCATTTGTACCGGTACTAATTTATCATCCAATAGCAGCCTTGCATGAGCAATTTCTTGTTGACATTGTTTCAGATAGATTCAGTATTCATGATTTTTATTCGGTCAGCATGATACTTATATAATAATAAAAAATTACCATTTTACAATAAATAAAGGAAAAACACAGTGTCACGATAACATTATAAAGAAGAAAATGTAATTAATGCTGGCCAGATACGGAACGGAAGGTTGATACGAACGAACACAGTTGTTAATATGGTTTTCTGTACATTACGGGTGTACACATAAAATAGTAAATTAAAGTCATCTGGTACTACCTCTTCGTGCCCATTGTCCGACATCATCGTCATGTATTTTGTATATTTTAGGGGGAAAAACGGCGTCTCTCGCCAGTCGCTTCTTCAAACTTGATAGTCTGCTGATATGGCAGTCTATCAGGTAAAACGGCTTGGTCGTCTTCCCATGGCAGCGGCAGCTGGTAGTGGCCTTCAACTCTTTCAATTCGGCGCGTCATTATATCGTAAGCCATGTCGTCTTCTTTTGAGTACTTCATGCCAAACTCCGACGCCTCCTTGTGGCTTTGAAGCAAGCACATCAATGTTTCCACGTCGTCGGTTGCAGCAGTATCGAAAGAGGGGAACATATCACCGGCGTCATTGTTCAGTATAACCTTTATAACTTCGTCACTACCTGAGTCTGCTGTGGCTTGAAGTGAGAATCCGGCTGAAACCCTTTTCGTACGACGAGGGTCCAACGACAGTCCTTTTAACAGCCAGCCAAGGAGGGTCCGGATAGCGTCAGGCGTCTCGCGTGAATTTGTTGCGAAGCGACTTTCTAGGCACCGGTGTGCAATTGCGTTGTCGTTGCCGATCAACAGCATCACTTCACCATCGGGAATTTGGTGCAGGTGCACTCCACGAAGGTACCCATATCAGTTCAGTTCATTGGGCTGTGGAATCTTGCCCGGTGTAACGGAAATTTCCTTAATGAGCCCAACGTCGGGCAGTTCAAGCTCTTCATCGCCAGCAAGCGGAAGAACAGACAGGGCACTGCAGCCCGGACGGTTTCGGAGTGGGAGCGGCAGCAGTGGGAGACTCGGCAGTCACGTTCACGTTATATGCCAACACTTTCGGTTTTCGTGCAGCAGTTACTACAGAATTTGTGGACTTTAGCAGTAAACACTTTCCATACACAGACTTAGATTCGCGACTCTGGTCTCTAACGAAGCAAAGTCGTTATAAACAGCTATCGCACATGTATTGTCTTGTATATTCAGCGCCTTGGATATCCATTTCTTTCTCAATTCTAATGCCAGTGTTACGGTTATTAATCTCAACATTGTTGTATACGATTTTTATTCTTTCCATTGTTATCAAAACCACCATGCCTTACGAATTGCAACTTTTCTTTGTATAAGTGCCACGCCAAGTTAGATCAGCCATGTTTGTGTAAGATGAGTACGCCAGTTTTTTAAATTGTTTTGTGTAGCATTTGCAATTGTGAAAGTGTTTAAGGTTCTATATGTATTATGCTAAGCTGCCTGTATTATAAATTGCTAACTGTGTATTTTCTATTTAATAAGGTTGATCGAATCGTGGTTGAACACTTCAGAAATTGTGTCTATTAGTTTATTAGTCGATTAGTTAATTACTCTATTTTAGTCATTTAATTTCAGTTCAACAATTGATTGGCTACTACCATTGTTCATTCATATACGTCACTGCATTTGAACTGTATAATACATTTTTCTGCAGCTATTGTGATGTGTTTGATGGGCAGTCACTAAATCGCTGACAAGACTTCCGATTTGATCGACATACCACGACCATAGTGTCACATAGGGTACGGTTAATGGCAGCTTGTTGACCAGCGTCGATATAAAGCGATTTTACCCGTGTCTTGTCTTAGACGGGCTCTGTGCAATGTTGGAGTATGAGTCTACTTTGTCGGCAATATGTAGCTGGTATCGGTTGACGGAAGGACCAGTGGTCCATCGGATCTCCATCAAAATTTTGACGATTGGTTTGGGTAGGAAGCGTCCACCTACCTCTTCGTGGTTTATGTGACGGAGTGGTGAATCTCGTCGGATACGAGTCGGTGATAGCTGTGTACGTCGTTGTTGATTGCGCATTGGGGAGCGATCAGCATATCGGGACGGTCGGTTCTGATGCTATGTTGTCGCGTCTTCTCTTTCGTCGTTATCCAGCTGTCGGACGGATACGGTGGCGAAAGACGTTCGATGAAGGGAAGATGTGACAGAGCGCTGTCCTTCGGGCGCACGGCGGGCGGGACGTACAGGGTACCCAGTCAGAAAATATCCCTTATTTACCATTGGCCAAGCCATGTTATTCTTGATTTATCCATTGTTTATCACTTATTGGGCCCAACTTGAAAATATCGTGTAAATATGTTCGGGTTATTCACATTTTATCCTAGGTGGGCATGCATGTATTATTCATGTTTAATTACGTGTAGGCCATGCTTGGAAAAGTCAATCTAATATGTGTGTTTAATTCTTAAATTATTCTTTCGCACCCTATGTAATATAAACGGATTTTGCTGGAAGCAAAGTTTTATTTAAAACACAAAAAAGCAAGTATAGAAAAAAAGTTTTGTTCTTGTAATCGTATATTAAGAGAGATATTTATACCAATAATATTTTTTGCTCGGAGGTGAGGTTTTTGCATAAAACCTTTAATTTGTACCGTTATGTCAGCTAAAACAACAAATCGAGTACAAAATAACATAAAAGAAGATCGATGCTGATAATCCGATTTATTCTAAAGCTATTTTACCATTATCGTCCCTCCCCATTAACTAAAATTATTTAATACAAATACCGAAGCATGAATTTGTGGGGCCAGGGGTTTTTCAACGCCTCTAGTTTGACCGGGACCATGTCCCAGGATCCGCTGCCGTCTATATCTGGTACATAAATCTCCGTTCCGACTCCATATGTACACACATGGCGTGGAACTAAACTAGACTGGCAGCGGAACGAACCTCCACTAAATAGAACAACCGGACAACTCGTACTCGTATTCTTTATTAAAGTTGTATCTCTATATGTATCTTTTTGTATGTAATCGCACAACGCTTTATAAAGCAAAGAATGACGTAGATAGAAAACAATTGCTTTAGGTGTCAATGGCGTCATGAGGTGATAAGTGTCAATGACGTCATAAGGTTAAACAGAACGAACATAGTTGGCGTCGATTAAATGAAATAAATGTAGTTTTTGCAAATATAATTTTAAAACTGCTACAAATTCGAGAATTATATTGAATAGTCTTATTACGTCACAATTATTCTGGCATCCCGCTATTTGTACATTTAGCTAGATTTGAATTTATGAAAGATTTAGGCGTCGTAATAGATCAGATGTATGTTAACTAGATTGTACTTCAAGACAGAATTAATTTGTGCAGATTGCCTATTAAGCTAATTTATTCATTTTAAAGATATCATAGGCACGCATGTTAGCGTTATTTTAAGGTAGGCTATATGCTTTTCATATACCAGTATCGAGAAAGAAGGCTATTTAAACTTGTGCCTATCAATTGCAATGGATCCTAGCTATGTACAGGGTATTAAAAACTGTATCCATGCTGCCCATTTCCATATAGCCATCCATAAAGGCCGACATTAAAAGTCTGGCAATGGTACGCGAATAACTGTCTGGTCGCATGCTCTATTTTTGTAAACAATGGTTGTGCTGTTTGTCTACCGTTTAACTTCTCTCTATATATTAATTATCTTTAGGTTATAGGCCTATAAGATAGATACCTCGTCTTAAGATAGGAAGGTCACACTATAAACCTACACATGCTTTGTCACGCCAACAAAAATGGGCACGGAACCGCAAGCTTTTAGCAACTGTTCTTCAGGAACAAAAGAATGAAGAAGGAAATTATGTTGGTGATGTAATGTTTAATGATCAGCAAGATGCACTTGTTGATAGTAATAGCCCAAGTACCTCTAGGTCAGGTGTCAGTCAATTACAGATTTCGGCAAGTGAAACTGATGGTTCACTGGAAGAATCTGACAATTCTGCTTCCTCTGAAATTACAGTTTACGAGATGGTATTATCTAACAATGATGCACACGGACACAGCACGAAGGTTGCCAACGAATCAATAACTATTAAAGAATTTATTACAGCTTGGGCATTTGACAGAAGTGAATGTTCTATGTCTGCTGTTTCAAATCTACTTAAACTCAAAGTCCTTTAACTCGCTGCTACCAAGACCTAATCTTTCATACCAGTCTTTACGAGAAGGTGGTCTGTATTTGCACTTTCCAAACTGGAAAGAATCATTAAGAGATGTTCTGTATCATTTCTATGGACATCTGACTGGAACTGTTGAATACTACTTCTTAATTAATATTAATGGATTACCGCTGTTTCAACATTCTCCCGACTTCAAAATTTATCCCATTTTAATAACAGTTTACAGAACTCCAGATGAGACCTCTTTGTTTCGGTATTTATTCAACAGAAAAATCACCACATAGAGAAATGCCAGCGCCGGAAACTTTTCTAAAATAATTTTTGGAGGATATGAGCAATCTACGTTCCAACTTTATTGTATACAATGACGTAAACTTCAAGTTAGCAAATAATGGTTATATATGTGCATTAAAAAAAATTAAACTGCACTGTGGTTATAATAGCTGTGAACGATATACAATAACTGGAGTATATGACAAAATTTCTCGTCATGCCTGTTTTCTCGAAACAAATTGTGAACCAAGATCAGATTATCACAAAGGAACATCTATTTTAACTAACTTTGGTGTAAATATGGTATATGGGTTTCCATTGGATTACATGCACCTTTGTTGTTTGGGTGTGATGAAAAGGCTCATGTTGTGGTGGAAAGGTGTTAGAAGGTAGGTATGGTATATACCTTAACAGTTATGTGTTGACTAACTCAGTTATTTTTTAGGCAAAATCATGCAAAACTTTTATCAATGGCAATTTCACAATTGAATACATCGTTAACGGAAGTTATCAAGTTCATTCCTTCGGAATTCAACAAAAAATAAGGCGAATATATGATGTTGCTTATTGGAAAGCATCAGAATATCGTTTGTTTTTATTATACGCAGGTGTTGTTATTTTAAGACAAAAGAACATATTAAGTAAACAAATGTATCAACATTTTCGAACATTTTGTGTTGCTATGCGACTTTTATTATCTTCTCACACTTCTGATATTGATATGGAAGTTTGTTCTAAACTGCTTACTAAATTTACAAATTAATGTAGGTCTGTGTACGGTAAAGGTTTTTTGTCATACAACATTCACAGCATTGTTTATTTAGTGGATAATTTTAAGTTATATAGTTCTTTAGAATTTATAAACTGTTTCCCATTTGAAAGCTTACAACCCACTTCAACAAGTAGCTTTTCATGCTTTTCATGAAAATTGTAATATTTTACAGACAATTAAGTTACAACATAAACTTCGTCATTCGGGTGAATTGTTTAGCCCTACTAAAATCGGTGTAGATTTGTCACATACATGGGCAAATGGTATTGATTTTACTCACTATAAAAAGGCAACACTTTATACAGGTTGTGTTATTAATATTTCTTCCATTGCTGATTCAACAATTTAAGTTCATGATTCCATATCAAAGGTCATCGACATAATTGAATGTGATGATCGAAAATATTTAGTTGTAAAACAATATCTGCATATTGGTAACTTTTTCTCCCATCCTATTCCATCTTCGCATGTAGGTATTTTTAAAATAAGTGCAATTAGTGATGGTTTGGACATAATCGAGTTTAATGAACATGTTATTAAGTGTATGCTTTTGCCATATAAGAAAAAGTTTATTGCTTTGGAATTGATTCATGCAGTGTCATAATCATTTTGCATCTATGACAAAACATAATGTATCAAAATCATATTTTGACCAGAAATTTGAACTGGCTATACTAATCCAATTTATCGATTTAAAAATAAAAATTTCATCTTGAACCCTTACCGCAGTTTTAAATGGATAAATGCCATTTTGTCTCCTAGTATAAAACATAATTTTCTTTAACATAAGCGCAAATGAGATATTAATACATTGTATGAATCAATGTTTTTTTATTTAACTTTCTTGTGTTTTACAGATATAGTATTACTGTATTTCAAGTATTTGTTCATACAATAGTAGTGTCGTTGTCGACAATCATTTGTGAAATAATTATGAAGGAATTTGTATTTGTAAAATTTACTGTTGGTGGAACGTCGGATGCTGTTTATAAAGGCTGGATGGTAAATCAAACTTCCTGCCGTTGGCCGTCAACTAGTGAAAATGTACAGCGGCTGGTACAAGACAAAACTGCTGTATAAGAAGATTGGGGGACTTATGAATGTCAAATATTATTCCAAGCCCGTAAGTTAAATGTTGTAGTTTGTAGCCTTTTGTAGAATTTAAATCCATTTAAATTAATTTTTAGGCACATGCCAAAAGTGCTTGGAAAGGGCATTTTCCATACGCAACATTTCCTCAACCTCAGACGAAAACATTTTGGATAGTTTAATGGACGAATGTAATCAGGTGGCGCCATTACAACGCCGTAGGGCTGCTGGTGCAATTTTCACAATGAACCCACCAAAAAGGTATATATATCTAATGTGTTTTTTTTCTTTATTTAATCTAAAAACTATATGCACTAAAGCAGTTTTACACTGGTCCAAATTATTGTGCCTGTACACTAAAAACTACTGTCTTTTTTATAATGAGTTTTTTTATGCAGGTGTCGTACTTTCGCTTTACCAATGAACAACAACACTGTGAAAAATAACGACTCAATTGTACAAATGATCGGCAGTCTTCGCTGCAACATAAGTGAACTTATTGGAATAGTTGACCACCTTATTAACGAAAATAAGGAAATAAAAGAATCGTTATGTTTCATGACAAGCCAGGATTATTTCCAAACGTTAAAAAATTAAATTGATATTTTTCCTGCAGAAAGCACAAAGGAACTGGAGCAAAACATTGAAAAAATAAAATGTAAGAACAATATTTATTAGGCTATCACTTTAATGAATTACTGTTTAATCAGTCAGTAAGACCATTTTCACGCCTACTACAAGGACGAAGGGCCGAGGACAATAAAATTTAATATGTCATACCAATTGTTACTGTCAATTAAGAAAATAAACATGCATCCTCTGCATTATTAGGAATTTGAAATCATCGCAAAACAAATAGATCACAAAGATCTTCGTGCAACTGTACGAGCTTTTCTAAAAATCTTTATAAAAAAAACTAGCAGCTCAATATTTATTCTTGGACAGGATTGGGCAGTGGGAGAAAACATACCAAAATTGCCCTTCGAGATAGCCCACTATTTCAAGTTAATTAAAGTGATTTACTATTATTTGTATTGTATTAAAAATATATTTTTTGGATCGGAAAATAAAATTAGGTTTTACACATGGGGTGCTCGTTAGATTTTATTGTGTTCACATTTACTCAAGCTACAACAGTGTGATGTATGTGAAGAGACTTTTTATTGTTTTGATTTCAATTACTAAATTTAATTGCAAATGTAATAAGGATATATTTGTCCACAGAAACATTGCCATACACTATACACAAGGCAGCTGCAGTAGGAACAGCTGTTGGGACCGTTCTCTGCCAATCAGGAGATTGGGAGGGAGGGCGATGTGCAATACGATCAAAAGATTCTGGCACTGATACCAGCTCGGACACTGTACCCGTAGACAGAAGTTCTGATGAATATTCTACAATCTAATTTGTGAACAAACCATTTCGTTAAAAAGTTGTTTTTAAATGTTAAATTGCCATTATGATTTTTATTTGTAAAATGGGTTATTTGTTTAAATGGTAAAAGGGGTTATTTATAAAATGCTAAAAGGGGTTATTTGTTTAAATGGTAAAAGGGGTTATTTATAAAATGCTAAAAGGGGTTATTTGTTGAAATGTTTAAACGCCTCAGGAAAGGGATGCTTCCTCCCATGCTCTAGCTTCAGCCTTCGGTCGGCAATTTCCTCCTGTAATTTTCTTGCATGTCCTCTTTCTTTTCTTTCCAAGTCTATTTGTCGCGCAAGTCTAGCCAGTTCAAGCTTAACCTTGCTATGTTTTAGCTTAAGCTGCGCATCGAGCTTGTAGTGCTTACAACACTTACTGATTCGTGTTTGTCACTGAGTGATGTGGTTGAATTAGGCGGTGCTGGTCTGCTTGGCTTCGTCAATGTTGTCAAGCCATTGTTCTACGCGGTCTTCTGGTTGGTTATTCATGGTAGAGAGGTGCGGTGACTGTGGGTTGGATTAGTTTGCAAACGATGTTAGCTTAACTTGTATCGATAAATGATCAGAGTTTGTGTCCTCGAATTATAATTGGCGATCAGGGTTGAAACGGTTGTAGATGGAGACGATACGGACGGAAATACGGTTTTCTGTATAATTAAAAACAAAGGGACCAAAATCAGTAATTGACGGGTATACGTATAAATTGTAAACATTACACTCACCAAACTTTGGCTTTAAAACCGGGACGGAAAAATACGGTATCGGATAAATTACTATGCTGCAGTTTGTACGGTGACTAAATTAAAAAGAAAGCATGTTCTAACACGCGGTCGGTTATAGATATTGTAACACAAACTTCCATTGTGACGTATAAATTGGTTGTGACGCAACTTATGATTTATTTATAATAGACATCAAATAAAACATTAGTGGGTCGAGATATCTTACACTGGTAACCTATACAACCATACTCCATGTTCATAATATAGTGGACGTGGTTACATGAAAGTTATTTAATGCAAGCAAGTTATCAACATAGTATGTTTGCATATTTCTCGGGGATTGGGATAGGATAGGAGGATATTCATGTTTATCCCCGTGATTGAGAAAACCAAGGGGGTTAGTACACGGGTAATCATTGCAGATCACCTCGCGCCCACCATAGGGTTACCGGAGCTATTTAAGTGTGTTGTATATGATAGACACGTTACTTCAATTTGGTAGAACCTATTATTCCGCTGTGTTTATGTCCGTAAGGTGCCTTGCCCAAGGACACAACCGAATGGCTAGCGACAAGTTTCGCACCTGCATCCTTTCGATTCAAAGGCGACGTACTTTACCGCTAGACCAGTTCTCCTCAAATGGTGCGCCACACTTGCATTTGGTAAATGTACTACTACAGAGTGTGCATAGAGCATAAACTACAAAATGGTTCGTGTCTCGTTCGTCCTTCATTTATCCATCGTTTCGCGTAAAAAAACTCTTTCCGAGGAAAAAAATTACCCACAATGCACCAGGAGTTCCCACAAGCTACTATATGACGTCACAAATGTCATTCAGCTGTAGCCTTAGTTATATGTACTTTAAGGGCTTACCGGCTGTGCATTGACTGTTTAGTTGTGTTCATATTTATTATGGGTCCCAATTGAAAAATTAGGACACATATTGTTGTTTTTGTCCGTTTTTTTCGTTTTTTTTTGTCAAAGGTTAAAATTTATATTCAAAACTCTTCATCAAGGGATGTATCGGAAGATGCTGCAGTTTTCTTATCCAGATGGATATTTATAGAGTTTTCGCCAATTATTCCTTCGGATATGTTGTAGCCCTTATAAATACCTTCAATTTAATGTAAAGTTTATATACGATAACCGCGGGAAGCTAAATGCAAAAGCGTCTGAACATTCATAACTCGTCATCAAGGGATGCATTGGAAGTTGCTACGGTTTTCTTATCCAGATGGACATTTATAAAGTTTTTGCCAATTAAAATAGGTTCCATTTTGCTGGCGCTGCGTTTTTGCGGTAACCCCGTGGGGGCGCATTCCTCCTTAGAAAAATGAACCAAAACAAGAAAAGAACCTTTTTTACTCGAAATACCTGAACCACGAAGAGATTTGGTGGGAGGTTGAAGATATTTTCCTACATTATTATCTCCGCGTTTTGATCTCTTACCCCATCGCTCTTGGTCATCTTGCTCGGGTTGAGAGTTTGTTTGTTTTCTTTTACTCAGCGATTTAAGCCCGTCCTGAAATTCCCGTATTAAGCCGTTGTGTTCGTCATGATATATTTTTGCAAACTTCCATAAGCCTTTAAACCGTCTACCGTGAAAACGTGTGCGTTTTAATTCCTGCTTACTTTTTTTCCATTATCCCCTGTGTTCCATTGTCTCGTGTTAAATTTTGTTCGTTTAGTTTTGACAATTTTATGAACTGTTTGCAGTTGGCCTTGTAAACGTCCGAACTGCAGTGGCGGGCAAGATTACCGATCGTAAGAGCCGTCCATAACGGAAGTTTAGGTATCCAATTTGCAATAAATTTGGTTATTAATTCTGGGCAGTAAAATGGGTTTGTACCGCTTACTTCTGAAAATTCAGCCTCATTTCGGGCCTGAGATATAACACTTGAAAAATATTTTGTAAATTGATTACAATTTGTAAATTCGGGAGTTAAATTATCGTCTGGTTCATCATCGTCAACGGAAAAGAAGGACTCGTCCATCTTCGTTTCTCTTTTAATTTTTTGAGACAAAAAGTTCCAACTAAAATTAGATAAAGATTCATTTTTGGTACTAAATAAAATAACTATGTGTCGTAACATGTCTGTTATATCCGACATAGTATCGGCACACATAATTAAACCTAGTATATACGTGGTCTCTTGACGCCGAAATCTTACCAACCCACTAAGTTTTTTCATATTTTTCATCGAGTGGGACCCACACAAATGTAAAAATGGTTTAGAAAATGTACCATCCGTTGCTTTACCTGTCACCAAAGAAAAACATCGTGTTAAATAAGCTTAAGTAAGTCATCTATAAAACAGTGAAGGATTGACCGAATTAAAGCCATACGAACATCACAAATAAAAAGTTTTACCAACAACACGATTTTCTGCCGAACAAAACATGCTCATGAAATTGCACATTGAAGCTATGTTATGTTGCTCTGCAACGTAAGTTGCAACAGCCAATGGACATTTTCCTTTTATTTGGTGGCGAACAACTATTTCGTAGGTATAGTACGGACGTTTACCCTTCTCTGAAGTAATTATGCTACCGGTAGCATCGATATATACTATATCAGTTTGACCGCGATCGTGGAAAATTCTCATCGTTTCGTCAGACCACAACATTATCGCTGGAGGTGTGGAAGAAATCACCAGTACTTTGTGTGTTTTTAAAGTTTAGAGCGCAATTGTATCATTCTCCAACTCAATTTCTATCTTTCTTTCCTAAAATCGAACCTTCTTCAGTACACTTTTTGATGGAGCACCGTCACGATTTCCAGACTCAAAGACATCTGCTGGTAATTGCCGTAAATTATTAAGATAAACTGCCCTAGTATTTACATTGGCAAGTTCCTTGCGCATTTCCTGTCGACGCTGCCCCTTCAAATGGGAGGACCGGACCTCAAGTTTACCGTGTTGTAGCAACCCAGTGTAAGTCACGTGAAACTCTTTTTTCATTTCGCTGTACAAATTAATTTTTATCTTTATGTCACATGTTTTAAACTTACAAACACCTTTACAATTAAACACTCGACTACTCGTACGCTTTTCGTTCCAATGGTGGACATAAAACTAATAACCTAAAAAAGGATCTTATTCTCCCACTGTCCGCCAGGTAGAGGATCTTATTCTACCACTTTGACTCGGGAATAATTTGAGCTGTTTGTTTACCAGATATCCCATTGGGATATCTAATAACGGGCATCCTCGAAACTCGGCGAAATGAATTTCGACCTCGATGATTCTAAAATATATAAAATGGTTTATACAATTTACATAAACAATAACAAAAGGTTAAAAATATGTATTGTTAATAAATAAATCAAACATAATATTACCTTGGTTGAACTGGAACAATGTCATGAAAACTACAGAATATGTACAACTTTCGATAATGAGGTTTGATAACCTGATTAAAGCGTCACCGACGCCGATTAAAAACATGCCGCACCATCAACCGGGGCCGATAACTTCTTCTTTCGCACCATATAGATATCGTTCGAGCCAAACAAGTCAATTGCAAGTAAACAACAACATGATTGTGCAAACAAATTTACAACAACAAAAATACAAGCACAAATTTATAGCATAAGTTGGCAAAAAGCTATCCATTTGAATAAAAAATCCTAACATCTCTGATCAAATCAGCTTCTGTATAACGGGTTATGAATATTCAGACGCTTCGTGCATATAGCTTCCCGCGGTTATCGTATATAAACAATACATTAAATTGAAGGTAGTTATAAAGGCTACAACATATCCAAAGGAATAATTGGCGAAAACTCTATAAATGTCCATCTCGATAAGAAAACTGCAGCATCTTTCAGTGCACCCCCCTGTAAAGCGAGTTATGAGTATTCAGACGCTTCGTGCATATAGCTTCCCGCGGTTATCGTATATAAACTATACATTAAATTGAAGGTATTTAGAAGGGATACAACATATCCAAAGGAATAATTGGCGTAAACTCTATAAATATCCATCTGGTTAAGAAAACTGCAGCATCTTTCGATACATCCCTTAATGAAGAGTTATGAATATTCAAACACTTCGTACATATAGTTTCTTGCGGTTATTCTATATAACCTATACATTAAATTAAAGGTATTTATAAGCGCTACAACATATACAAAGGATTTTTTGGAAAAAGGTCCATAAATGTTCATCTGGATATGAAAACCGCACCATCCCTAAATTACGAGTTATGAATATTCAGACGCTTCGTGCATATAGCCCCCCCCCGCGGATATTGTATATAATTTATATATCAATTTGAAGGTATTGGCAAGGACTACAACATATCCAAAGGAATAACTGGCAAAAACTCTATAAATATTAATAATATTCATATTCGATATTATTATTTTAAATTTTTTTTTAAATCAAAATTATCATTCGAAAGAGCACGGTTCAATTAACAAATTCTGTAATTATTATGACCGTACCCCCTTGTTAAGGGGTTTAACTTTTCACTTCCGTCTTCCGTTTTTCCGCGTTTTATATTTCTAGGTAAAAGAACTATGGTGAAAATGTCTATGGTTGGTACGGGGCATTAAACTAACTTCTTTAGCTGTTTTATACACGTGGAAATACTGTATTCTATTTGTTTTCTGTGGTAACTCGGGGTATATAACTTGCAATTGTTCTTTTTTTAGTTTAATTTACTTTTTTACAACTTTCTTTATAATTTACTGTGATTTAAAAATTTGATGTAAACATTACTTTCCAATTCGGAGATATCGGTGAATGCACTCAAAAAGTAAAATCAAGCAAGTAACGTTCGATAGCAGGAATTTCTGTTGGGTTTTTGGTAAATTTAAGAAGCAGGTTATAGGCCAGTTAGGATTCGTGAAAGTTTCAACCTGATTCGATAACCCATTCTACTCAATGACCTGGCGACCGGATGTGTGTGGGGTTCATAGTCATATCGTATTTGCGTATATTGCTGGAACTAAATCTGTCATTGCGATCCCTATCTAACTGTTTTCAGCCTCGCAATCCAACTCCAAAACCTCGCAATCCAACACTATACAAAATCAAAGTTTGTTTGTTGTTCAGATTACGAGCCAAGAGTGAACAGTGCATGTAGTTTAGCTAATTGATTGAACATGCCCGGAATGCGGCCGTGCTAAGGACCGTATTTCAGAACACGTTTTTTTGGTACTGAACTAGGCTAACAAAAATGATTTTTTTCACACAAAACGATTAAAACAGCTGGACACGTATGGCATAATGTGGGAAGGATAATTTGGGAAACATTGGAGCGGATGTTAACGTTGATTGACAGGCCAGCTGAAATCGGGACGAAGGTTTTTCAATCAGGCAGAGCTGTGCGTGCACTAAGGGCTTATTTTAACAATTTTAAACGATTTAATATAATGCGCAAAAAGATTTTAAACAAACCGCAAATACATTACAATTGCATCTCGCGAATGTTACGCAGTTAAAATATGTTTTCTTCTGAATCGAAGGGAACCCATAAAATTGATACACTATATTGATTATAACCACGAATATAAAACATATCCACCAGTTAGTCTGGCGGTTAAGTCCGTCGCCTTTCCATCGAAAGGTTCCAGGTGCGAAACTGGTCGGTTGTGACCTTGGGCAAGGCAGTTAACGGACATTGCCTGAACCCAGCGGATTAATGGGTTCTAATCAATTAAAGGAACGTCTGAATCATACACAACACACTGCAATAGCTCCCGTAAACCCGATGATGGGTTCAAGGTGATTAGACGATTGCCCGTGTGGTAACTCCCTTGGTTTCCCAATCACGGGAATAAACATGAATATCCTATCCACTACAAATCGGTAGTGAACTTCAATGGCAAAAAAAACAAATATCCTGTGTCCACCGTACACCGTTTTCCGGGAAGCCCTTTCAACACTCGGCCGCACTTGAAACAATAAACAAACTGCTTTAACGCATAATAACCGCGATAAAATGAACCAATGAATTGTTATAGGTATTAACTAATATTATTTAGAATATTGGTCAATTTTGGCTTCATCGCGCCAGGGAGAATAGAAAGATTTTACGTCGAAAATGAAAACAAATGTTTCAATCGAGTTGAACAGTATAGAGATGTTGGAATATTGTCTTTTTTTATACCAAGGTCAAGGCTTTGTCCGCAACATTAATATGAAGGTTTGATACGTAACTCGGAAACCCATTATTCCCTGCTTGCAGAAGTATATTGAGAGTCAAAATAAATTTTCAAAGTGGGGGTACTCTTTCTTTAAAATCAACATTTAAAACATATAACCGTTTATTGAATATATGGAACAATAATTAATTCAACATTGGAACAATATAAGTGTTTATTGAATATATGGAACAATAATTAAATCAACATTTATACAATATAAGCATTTATTGAATATATGGAACAATAATTAAATAACAATTTTAAAAATAAAGGCGTTTATTGAATATATGGAACAATAATTAAATCAACATTTAAACAATACAAGCGTTTATTGAATATATGGAACAATAATTAAATTAACATTTGAACAATACAAGCGTTTATTGAATATATGGAACAATAATTAAATTAACATTTGAACAATACAAGCGTTTATTGAATACATGGAACAATAATTAAATAAACATTTGAACAATACAAGCGTTTATTGAATACATGGAACAATAATTAAATTAACATTTGAACAATATAAGCTGTCACTGAATACAATATAATTAATTCAACACATGCCTTAAAAAATGTATTGATTCAGTGAACATATATCAGCAACATAAACATAATGTGGGAATGGTGACGTTAGATATAATTGGTATTATACAGTCGTGAACAGTTTTGGTTCAGTGATCGCGGATTTGTATTCTTCAAACCACTTCTTGAGATCGATAATATCCCTTCCTTTTAAAATGAAATGCTGAAAGAAAAATGATAGAATAAGCTTAACATGTGAGTATGCAACAAAACGATACTTATATTTTACTCGCAGACAGTGTTATTACATGAAAAATCGTCAGCTTATCGCAGTCACAAATACCGAAGCAATTGCATGGTATTCTGAAACTAAACTAAATACAATGGTATGGACTTGTCGATAATTGAAGTAATTCGGCAGGGCATAAATGTGGTAATATGTTTTATCATGACAATAAAGCTCATTATAAACAACTTAGTTCATTTTACAGAAAACAAACAAATATTACAACTAAGTTAAATAATGAATATTTAATGACATTTAACTGACAACATTAGTAAGTAAGTCGGGTGGCAGGATGGATAACACAACCAATTCATTATACCTATTCTTATAGAAGAACAGTCTTAGGGACAAGCCGGTAAAAGATTCGAACCCATTCATCTGTTTTGACAACTAATATTCTATTAAATATAAAGTAAATCCAAATAATACAACAGCATTTTAAAAAAATATCTCTATAAGAAAATGGCAGGTATTTCGTAGACTAGTTGTCACTCAAATCACCGATAAGCTATGTTAGTAAACCTCAGCGTGCAGTGGTATCTTTGATCTTGTGGGTTATAAGCAAGGGTGGATCAACATTAAATGTAATTCAATTTCCACATTTATTTACCATTACCTTTATTACGGTATTAATTATTATGTTTTTTTTGTTATTTATAGGAATATTAAAGTTTCTGCAAACGTTTTTTGAAGCTTTTATGCAGTGTTATAAATTTTATCAACATTTTTTCAGTTTTTTAAAATGCAACTTAGGTTTAACGGCCATCCCTTCAGTATACCCACTCTATTTAATGACTTTCATCATAGACGTGTTTTAAAGAATGTAGTTTTGCCGTCTTTCTCCAGTGGTAAATTTTTTATAAAAGTGTCTGTCTCTGTTTCGTGTTTTCATCGTGAAAATAAAATGAAACCAAACAAGTTGAATATTTTCACCGTCCAACTACACAACCCAAATGCATATGCCACATACCGATTTTGGTATGTATGAGATAGGATAGGATATTCATGTTTATCCCCTGCATGAGAAAACAAAGGGGGTTAACACACGTGCTATTGTCAGAACACCTGGCGCCCATCGTCGGGTTACCGGAGCTATTGCAGTTTGTTGTATATGATAGACACCTTTCTTCAATTAGGTGGAACCCATTAATCCGTTGGGTTCAGGCAATGTCCGTGAAGTGGCTTTCCCAAGAACACAACCGACTAGCTAGCGACCAGTTTCGCACCTGCAACCTTTCGATTGAAAGGCGACGCACTTAACCGTTATACTACCGGCCGGACATGGAGTACAGAGAGTAGGGGGTTTAAGCGTTAGTTTGAAGGATAATTTAACTAACAAATGAGACATAACGTGGAAAACAAGTTGGCGTGATGTATTTTAAACTCAGCCGCATCAAAATATCAAGCCTTTGGGAGGGAGTGTGGGGATCTTGTAGTAGTGATGAGGATATCTAATGATTGGGGCAGGGTAATATTGTGGTATGAGTTCGTCTGTAATTGAAATAATTCGGCAGGGTGTAAATGTAGTAATATCGAAAATGACAATAAATCTCATCATTAACAACTCAGTCAATTGTACACACAACCGCACAGAAAGTGGTCAGGGTGAAGTTCGAACCGAGAACCTGTCTGGTTATAACCTCCAGCTCTTGTGTATCGATTGCCCCTATTGTATGAAGTAAACTGGTTCCAACCATAACAGTTGGCTCACATTTTGGTATTTCCATTTGAGGGTTACTATTTATTAACTGGGGTAAATGATTTTCTTGTGTTTGTATCAGAAGAAAGTTATATTATGCGTTTTTAACTATTTTGACTATGAAAATTGTCGATAATTTCCCTCATGATTAACCAAACTACCCAAGTATTCTTAAATCAATAAAAATCCATTCATTGAAAACACACCATTCATACACAACATCACATGAAACTGAGGCTTACCTGGGGAGAAGGGAGTTGTTGTATTGCTTCTTGCAACATACGTTGACCTTCTGGTGAAAGTTCGCTCCGGTCCAAATCCAGTTCCGATATTTTGCCAACACACCCAGCCAGACATTGTGCTGCGTGGTCATCCAACCTCACATAGCCTCTCACTGTAAGTTTGATCTGTGTGGAACAGGAATTTTAAAACTCCACAATGAATATGGCCTGTGGATTGAATTATATGTTTAGGATAAAAATATGAAATAGAAACAAACAAATTTAAAAATAATTATTATTGTCATTGTGTGTTTAAATATTCAGCATCTTCTTTTTATTTATTAAATATTAAAGTTTCTTAGAGGCCTTTTTGTTGTAATTTTGATTTTATAACAAGTTTCCAGTTTATTAAAATACAACTTAGATTTGACAGCCACGTATGCCTATACTCACTCTAAAAACTAAAGTAGTTTTTTTTCAGTTTTTAAAATGTTATAAAGTCTATGTCTCTCTTGCGTGTTTTCATCGTGGAAACAAAAACAAGATAAACAACTCGGTCCATTTTACAGACAACCGCGCAGAAAGTGGTCAGGGTGAAGATCGAACCGAGAATCTGTCTGGTTATAACCCCTACCCTTGTATATGAGCTATTGTATGAAGTAACCTGATTCCAACCATAGCAGTTGGCTCCCATTTTGGTACTTCCATTTGATGGTCACTATTTATTAACTGATCTTGTGGAACAAAATATTTGATTATTCAAACATTACTTTTTTTCATGCCAAAATTCTGTTTTAAAATTCATGATTTCGTGTTTCATAATAAATATATATTACAACAAAAGTTAAATAATGCATTTTTCCCTTATTTGACTATGTACAAATGCAAAACGAATCTAAAATTAATACTTTTGTTTAATTTTTTGTGTAAATTAAAAAAAGTTGTATGCATTTTTAATTATCTTTATTATAAAATTTGCAGCATATTTTTTTAAACAAACAAAAATGAGAATTTCCATCATGATTAACCAAATAACATCAATCAATATAACTCAATTCATTGATAACACATCAATCATACACAACATCACATGAAACTGAGGCTTACCTGGGGAGAAGGGAGTTGTTGTATTGCTTCTTGCAACATACGTTGACCTTCTGGTGAAAGTTTGTTCCAGTTTAAATTCAGTTCCGATATTTTGCCAACACACCTAGCCATACATTGTGCTATGTGGTCATCCAAACTCCTATAGCTTCTTATTGTAAGTTTGATCTGTGTGAAACCGGAATTTTAAAACTCCACAATGTATATAGCCTACGGATTGAATTATATGTTGACAAATCAACTATCAATCAAACCAACTTGATTATTTATTTGAAATATAACAATGTATAACAACTTAGCAGCTAGAATATTTGGGGCAAAACATGATTTGATATCTTCCTACATTTTATTAATATAGTAGCCCGTGTTGGAACTGTATGGTGATTCACTGGTAATAGTTGTTACAGCAGGGTATCCTGGAACTTAATTAAATAAAAATAATAATAGGTTAGAACCTTGCCAGATTAAACAAAAATATAACCGAATGGTACACGAGCATTTTAAAATGTCCTAGAATTAAGAAAATGGTGGCTACTTCGTAGGTTTATACTTGATTTGGTTGAGCTGTCAATCAAATCACTGAGAATCAATGTAGCAAAGGAGTGGTACCTTTAATCTTGTGGTTTATAAGCAAGGACAGCGTAACATTTTAAAAAGGTAATTTAATTCCCACATTTATTTATCACTATCTTCTTTGAGGGATTAAATATTATGTACGCCTATGTTACTGCATCGCTGCAGTAGTTGTTTTGGTTCAGTGCTTTTTATGGTTGGTTGATTTTGTTATATTTTATTTCTATGATTGTCCTTGGCGAATTTACGTTTTGATTTGTATAGTCCTTTTTTGTGTACGCCGGCTGTGGGGAAGCAGCAATTTATTCGCTAAATGGTAAATGTTCAAAGAAGTTACGGACGTGCAATTGTTAAGGTATTATTTTGTAATGGTTTTTCTTTTTTTAAATGTCTCGTACTAATTTATGTCTTTTTTAGTTACCGCTAAAACAAGTAATAAAGAAATTGGAAATAGCGCGTCAGCTTCATTGCGTGGCACCGTAAAGGCCGATGCCCACTGCCGTCGTTAGAGCGTCGTTAGGGCCTTACGACACGACAGAAACGAGTCGATCGGACGCCGTATGCCCACCGCGTCGGAGCAGTCGTAGCGAACCGACTTTTTCCGAGTCGTACGACGAAAGTTCTGGCTCTAACGACGTTCCGACGGAGTAGGATTGAATCCTACTCGATCGTATGTCGTTAGAGCGTCGTAACGTATTTTCCAGCAATTTTATTGAAAATATACACCTAGACCTAGTTATCAGCGTTGATTCAGCAGCACACGTGGTGTTTTATTAAAGTAAACTAGGCAGACACTAATTTTAATCAGGACATATCGAAAGTTTAGTTATTTAATTGTCCTAATTCAATTTATCTTTGTAATTTAGGCTACAGATTGAAGGAGTAGAGGCTATAATATATTTCATCTAGTACCAGTCAGTATAGACTATACCCTAGAGGTTAAATATTCTTTAGGATAATGTCACTGAAGTGTAAATGGCAAAACAGACTTGCTCGACAGCAGTTGCTGTTAATTCAACAAGAAATGTTTTGTTTCTCTCTAATTATGGAAACAAACAAAACAAGGTACCGACCGGTAGGCTATTGTTTACAACAGCTCAAGTTTTGTATTATTAATTTGGTTAGGCCTAACCACCTTTGTACGGCAGATTCTTCACTAGCCTAGATTATTGTGCAAGTGTAAGAATCCTCCGTGTCACACTTTAACGGGATTAGGGTAACTAGGAATTTGATAACCGGCATGAATTTGGTTCCTGGTTTTCTATTCCGTTACTTATTCTAAACTTACAGTTTGCAATAAACTTACAGTTTAGAATAAGTAATGTAAAGGTTCCCTATTCTCCAGTCTGGAAATCATGGCAAGTGCACCCCAAGAATGTTTCAGTTATCATAAATGCGGCCGCAAAAAAATCGCAAAATGCAGACTCATCTATCTTTAATTTGCAACTAGGCTAATTGCTTGGTATATGTGCACCAATCATCGGGGTCGTGCACCTGCCAGATCTCTTCGAGGTCTGCCATAATTTCCAGATTGACCTGTTCCGTTTACGTTTAATTTTAAGTACCGGTAACAGAATAACCAACTTTAACATTTAGATTAAGTAACGGAATAGGGAACAATACGATTCGGTACCGGTATACATATTTACCTCATTATTGTTTACTTTATAGGGAATTTTGGGTAGATGAAATTCTACTAGAACGAGAAACCCAATCCGAATACAAACTGGTAGATAAATTGTTGACGAGGGAAGATCCAGAAAAGTTTCGACAGTATTCAAGATTTTTGCCTTCCCAATTCCATGATATTTTGGGTCAAATATCCCCATACATTACAGATTGCAACAATGACTACCGGTATAGATGACGAAACGTTTAATCGAAAATTAATTGATGTTATATCAGGTCTGGCTCTACTGTACAATCAATTTCACCCAGACAAGAAGAATAAACATAAAATCGAAAGTGCCTGGAAGGAAGTGTCTGTCACGATGGATTGATGTTGCATGGAGATATATTTCTTTTACTGCAGTGCTATGGTGTCAAACAAGGTGGAACAATCTCAGAAGTACATATGCCAGAATACACAAAAAGGCAAGGGATGTTTCTAGTGGATCTGGCACACATCCTCCTCCAACCTGGCCTTACTTTGGTCAACTGTCTTTTCTGGAAGGCTATGTCACCCATAGAAGGTTTAGTTTACTATGTTTTATGGATAATTCCTGTGAACACTTTTTTTAATATGCTATAACATAACTATCACAAAAAACTGTACATATTCATATACCAGTCAGTACGGGGTACCTAGTTTAAATTATTTTCTTTAATAGATCAAAAGACAATTTTTCCAAGCATTAGAGGTGCCGGTACAGTAGGAGCCTACGAAGGAGCGCAGACCGTATGTAGCACCAGGTAAGCTCCCATCTTTGTGAGACCTTGATGTTTCAACTTTGTGATACCTTGATGTTTCTATGTTGTTAATTCGCTACTTGCCCTCCTTTTGTTTAGAAGATGAAAACGAAGAAGAAGCAAGCATAGCACCCCGAAGTACGACAGGTTCCCCCCTACTTATTAACAAAACACCAAGAACTTCAACAGATTCTCCCATATTCGGTAAACGGCGAAAGAGAGGTTCTGTTGAAGATATACAAGTAAGCATGTGGTAATGTGTATATGAATTATGTTATCATGCAGTTATTTGTCCATCTTCGAATTCCATAAAATGGATCATACTTTACAGAAAGAAATGCTAAATGTTATGAAAAGTTCACAACAGCAGATGGAAAGATTTAGCGTTCCAATAGCAGACCGCTTCGAAAACTTTGGTGCGTTTGTAGCATCACAGTTACGAATCAAGTCACCAGAAACGGTACACATATATGCAACAAATAAGCCAAATATTATATGGTGATGTTGCCATTGAACTGAGCCATGTTGAATAGCAGATATATAAAATTGTAAATATTGTTGTAATTGTCTGGTTCTTTTCAGTGTTTTAGAACAAATTCCATTCTTCAGGTGTTCTCAGTTTTTCCTTTAAGTGTTGTAGTTGTGTTCTGTAAGTTCTATTTTCCTTCAAGTGTTTGTAGTTCTGTTTTCATTCTTTCAGTTGTCCCGTGTTAAACAAACGTTGCTGCAGCAAGCCTACCTCAACCAGGATTTTCACTTTTGTATCACTGATTTTTTTAGTCTTGTAATCTGTGATTTATTCCCTACTGTATGCAATTTTCACACCACTTTCTTGCCGAAATACACAAAAGTTTCCTTTTTCAGATATATTTGTTGTAGTTATGAAACATATTTCACATTTTAAATCAGACTTGTGTTTGTATGCATTATAAACTAGATTAGGTTCTCGTGGGTTATAGAAATTAAATGGAATATTTTAGTAGTTGTCCAGATCGCTTGTGTTATTCCAATACTTAGATTTATTGACTCGAGATTGTAAAAACAGTAACCCGTCGTATGGTCGTACCAATGTGCATACGCTGATCGTGCGACATCAGAGCGTCGTATCGTTGTGAGTCGGAGAAACGGAAAACTTTTGGGGAATCCCCGATCGTTGTCGTATCGTTCGGCGGTGGGAATCGGCCTTAACAGTAACTTAACAACGACGTCGGCGTTGATTGGCTTTGGCTTCTATAGTGACTGGATCCAGATAATCCACAGAGTGAACGAATAATGGATGACACAAATACGGACAAAATTAATCGGGCGGTAATTGATGAGACGAATGTTACAGTGCGTCGGCATGTTAATTTAAATAGAAAGTTAATTGCCCAAGAAGCAAAGTTCAATTATTCAATCAAAAAGGTGCAGGAATCCGTGATCGTGTCTGATGAACACGAACCAATACAACGGGCAGTAGCCGATTTATTTGAACAAAAAAGGAATTTCCGAATCTTCAAGTGACTGGATCTTGAGCATGAGGGTGATCCGTCCATGTTCGGTAAGTGGACCGAAAAATCAGAACAATTACAGATTTTATTCAATGAGACCAGAGACCTAGCTCAAAACGCAATTGACAAGCGGCGACAAACCAATTTGTGTGACAAGGCGACTAGGTCATCGCCTGCAAGCTACGCTCTACCAATAAAATTAGAAGTATTTACCGGTAATCCCCTTCATTTTCCATCCTGGAATACCGCGTTCGACGCGCTCGTAGATTCGAACACTAATACGTGTGCTGCAGAGAAGCTGAATTTGCTGCAGCAGTACCTTTCGGGGGACCCCAGATCGGTCGTGGAAGGCTACGTTCTGTTGCAGTCAGAGGAGGCGTACACACAAGCAAGAAAAATATTAAAAGAACGGTATGGAAACGATAGTTTAGTTAGTAAATCCTTCACGGATAAGCTAAATGCTTGGCCCAAACTAAATGTAAATGATGCAAAGGGTCTAAGGAGATTCTCCGACTTTCTCAATCAAATTGTGGCCGCCAAAAGCCAAATCACCGAATTAGGGGTTCTTGACTTCTCCAATGAGAGTACAAAAATTGTTGCACGGTTACCACCGTTTATTATTAACAAATGGCGTGACGTTGTACTCGCATACAAATTATCTGAAAAAGGAACTTATCCACCATTCGAAAAATTAGCAGAATTTGTGTCTTTGCAATCGGAGCGGGAGAATATCCCGGGAATTGCAAGGTTATTGGCTTGACCTCTGATCGCAGAGGGAACTTACAAAACAAACCGACCACTTCATTCTACAACGCGTCAAGTGAACCATGGAAGTATCAACAACAGGTTAATAGATCGTCGCCAAATTTGAACTGCACGTATTGTAAAAGTTATAACCATGGACTGAACGATTGCAATATATTTATGAAATTGAATTTATGTGATAGAAAGGATTTTCTGCGAATAAATAATTTGTGTTATGGGGTGTGGTTCTAGCTATACTCACATTGCGAGAGAGTGCACGCATCGAGCTACATGCAAAATATGCAAACGTTCTCACTTGACCTCATTACACGTTTATTGGACCCCACAATTCTATTGCAATCGCCTGAAATCTACTCCAACCGACATAACCTGCAGACAAGAAAGTTCGATGATAGTTCCGGTATGGGTAAGGGATATAAGTCAACCACAATATTCAATTCTTTGTTACAGCATTTTGGATGGTCAAGCGAACACAACATTTATATCGGAGGAGATATGTCGACGATTGAATAAGAACGGAACTCCAACTAACCTGGATTTAACTACCATAGCTGGACAAGGGCAGATTGCACGCAGTCGTCGAATATCAAATATTGAGGTACTGAGCTATGACAGAAAAGTGAAATTTAAAATAGATCAATCGTACACCTGTCCAGAAATTTCACAGGATCGTTCTCAAATACCAATACCCAGTCACGCTAAAAGATGGTCGCACCTAAATCGGATTGAAAAATTTATATTGCCCCTGCAAGCAAACGTACCAATCGGAATGCTAATTGGAACTAATGTTCCTGGAGCCATCAGACCACGTGAAATTATAGCAGGGGGAGAAAATGAGCCATATGGTCAAAAATCGGCTCTAGGCTGGGGAATTGTTGGAAGTTGGGTTCCAAAAAGGGGCACAGAGAATTTGCGTCAGTGCTATGGGACGGAAACTAACTCCAAATTGGGCGTACCGAAAAACAAACATTCAAAAACGAAAGAGTTAGGTTCATCTGGACTGTCTGAATTTGTCGAACCACCGCTCAGCGACAAAGGAAGCATAACGGATGCTGAATGTCCAAAACCATTAACGTCGAGCCACAACCTAACATTAAAGAAGACGGCTTCATGCCCTATTAGAGCTGTTAAAAAGAACGATGTGTACGTGAAGCGACCTTGTAAAAAGGTAGAGTACCGGACAAATCAATTCTGGGCTCGCAGCAGAAAAAAGTTCTTGCTCACTTTAAAACCAAGAAAGAAATGGCAAGATGGGCACACGAATATGAAAGTGAGGGATAAAGTACGGGCGACACCGGGGATTCCCGAACGGGGAGCCAAGGTGGAAGGTCACGCACACCGCATAATAAAATCGCAAATAAGATGGTTACATATGCAAAGAAACTTTTAGCTAATATCTTGTTAAAAAAAAATCGGTACATTTTTGGAGAGCCATGTTACTGCATCGCTGCAGTAGTTGTTTTGGTTCAGTGCTTTTTATGGTTGGTTGATTTTGTTATATTTTATTTCTATGATTGTCCTTGGCGAATTTACGTTTTGATTTGTATAGTCCTTTTTTGTGTACGCCGGCTGTGGGGAAGCAGCAATTTATTCGCTAAATGGTAAATGTTCAAAGAAGTTACGGACGTGCAATTGTTAAGGTATTATTTTGTAATGGTTTTTCTTTTTTTAAATGTCTCGTACTAATTTATGTCTTTTTTAGTTACCGCTAAAACAAGTAATAAAGAAATTGGAAATAGCGCGTCAGCTTCATTGCGTGGCACCGTAACACCTATCTTCTTTTGGTTTATTGTTTTATATGAATATTAAAGTTTCTTTTGGGCCTATGTGTTGTAATTTCATAACATTTTTCCAGTTTATTAAAATATATGTTAGGTTTGACGGCAACCTCTTTTACTATACCCACTCTATTTAATTAATATGATCATAGACATGTTTTAACGAAAGTAGTTTTGCCGTCTTTTTCCAGTTTTAAATTTTTATAAAAGTCTCTGTTTCTGTTGCGTTTTCATCATGGAAAGAATAATAATCCAAACTTATTGATCAGTTGCATCGTCGTACACCACACAAATGCATATGCCACATACACAATATAGCTTGCTAACATGGCTGTGGGTGGTTGGTGTCTCGTGTTATAACTTCATACATTTCCCAAACTCCAAGGATAAACATGAGTATCCTTTCCCACTATATGATGGGGCTGCTAGGATTGGGATTGACCAGGTTGTGTCTTGTCGGCAGGTGATGTTATTAATTTGGTGTTCTTTCTTCTGAAGGATGAAATGATGCCAGAGGCATGTGACAGTCCGACCTGGACTAGGACCGGGACAATGAATGGAATCTGGACTGAGTAGCTTAAAAACGAGATATTTAAATTTGGTTATTTTGACATGTGATTATTCAAAATAAAATATCTTCCAAATTACTTATGAAACTGCTAAAGTTTTGTCTTGTTGGAAAACTAAATGATATAACTTTTAAAACAGCAACAATTTTTAAACAGCAATATACCTTTCTTTGTATGTGAAATTTCTAAGTAAACTTTTCCTGGAGTTTATGGCTATTTTAATTTAATTTTCAGGTAAAACTTTTTTAAAAAACTAAGGATTTTTTCGTAATACGACGTTTTTGGGGGATGTGAATATCTTTACTGTTATTGGCCACATTGTTCTCTAACATTTTTTTCTAAAAAATGGAATGGGTGGATCTAAGTGACGTAATAATATTTTAATGATGTCATCAAACCAAAAATACTTGAACAAATTTGTAAAAATAAGTTAGGCCATTTTGTCAACTGATCAACCACTGTATTAATTTATAAGAAAGATTATGACGTGGACAACTGGATTGTGAGGTCATCAAATAAATAAAAACTTCAGAATTTTTGAAAAATTATTTCGGAAACGGCAGACAATTCGATGAGATGTATTTTAAAATCAACCACATTAAAATATTGTGCTTTGGGAGGAGTGTGGGTAGTAGTGATGAGGATATTTAGTGCTTAGGGTAGGATAATATTGCGGTATGGACTACTGGTAATTGAAATAGGTGGGCAGGGTATGAATGTGGGTGGTTCATGGAAATAAATCTCATTATAAACAACTCATTTTACAGACAACCGCGCGGAAAGTGGTCCGGATAAAGATCGAACCAAGAACCTGTCTGGTTATAACCTCCACTCTTGTATATGAGCTATTGTATAAAGTAACCTGGTTCCAACCATAACAGTTGGCTCCCATTTTGGTACTTTCATTTGAGGGTTACTATTTATTAACTGATCAAGTGGAATAAAATATTTGATTATTTGAACATTAGTTTCTTTTTATGCCAAAATTCAGTTTTAAAATTTATGATTTCATGTTTCATATTAAATATATATCACAACAAATGTAAATAATGCATGTTTCCTCTTTTTTTTAATTTTTTGTGTGTATTCAAAAGAGCTGTATAATGCATTTTTAATTATATTGAATATAAAATTTGCAGCATATTTATTAAAACAAATAAAAAATAGAATTCCCATCATGATTACCCAAATAGCTTAAATCATTTAAACTCAATTGATTTAAAACACATCAAGCATAGACAACATCACATGAAACTAAGGCTTACCTGGGGAGAAGGGAGTTGTTGTATTGCTTCTCGCAACATACGTCGACCTTCTAGTGAAAGTTTGCTCCAGTACAAATCCAGTTCCGATATTTTGCCAACACACCCAGCCAGACATTGAGCTGCGTGGTCATCCAACCTCTCATAGCTTCTCACTGTAAGTTTGATCTGTGTGGAACAGGAATGTTAAAACTCCACAATGAATATATGCTGAGGATTGAATTATATATTCAAAAATTAACTATCAATCAAAATATAACAAGTTATAACAACCTAGCAGCTGGAATATTGGGGGCAAAACATGATTTGATATCTTTGTACATTTTATTAATATAGTAGCCCGTATTAAAACTGCATGGTGATTCACTGGTTATAGTTGTTACAGCAGGGTATCCTGGAACTTAACCAAAGTATACAAGAAAGGTCTTAGGGACGAGGCCATAATGGGTGAGAACCTTGCCAGATTAAACAAAAATATAACCGAATGGTACACCGGCATTTTAAAAATGTCGTAGTAATAAGAAAATGGTGGCTACTTCGCAGGTTTATACTTAATTTGGTTGAGTTGTCAATCAAATTCTTGAGAGTCTATGTAGCAAAGGAGTGGTACCTTTGAAATTGTGTATTATAAGCAAGGACATTTTAACATTTTTAAAATGTAATTTAATACCCACATTTACTTATCCACTACCTTCTTTGAGGTATTAAATATTATGTAGGCCTATCTTCTTATTATTTATTGTTTTATATGAATATTGAAGTTTCTTTTGGTCTTATGTGTTGTAATTTTTTCAATTTATTTAAATACACCTTAGGATTAACGGTAACCTCTTTGACTAGTACTTTTGCCGTCTTTTTCCAGTTTTAAATTTTTAAAAAAGTCTCTGTCTCTGTTGAGTGTTTCATAGTGAAAATAAAAATAAACCGAACTAGAAAGTGTCAACCACGTGTTTAACCACCACTATTTGTAAAACACATGTTGTATGCCATATACTCCTGCTATAGGGTCCCTAACCACAATTTGTATTTTAAACACCGAGTATGTAGTTTGTTTCTGCAAGCATAAACGCATAGGTCCCATAGTTAACCAACCAAACTTATTTTCCATGTGCAGTTACATAAAAGATAAACGTCTAAAATTTACGAACATTTCGAATCCACAACATATTTTAAATTAAAGATATATTTTTAAATTCTTTTCAAGCACTGTAGTGAAATAAGGCTAAATTACTAAAACAGTCCGATTTATTTTTTAATGGTTTCAGGAAATTCCCCTGGGTTTAGTAGATAAGTTTCTGTTTTTATAAGTAACTTAAGTTATGGAACAATTCTTAAAGTTTTACTCTGACTTGTAGACTGCTTATTAGAAATGTCAGTGCGATATGGCATGTCTGTTACAATCGTAACTCAAGAACATATCTTCGTTTTCAAGGAAATTACCCTAAGTAAAATTTTCTATTTTTAATTGGCAAAGAGTGTCTAATGTTTTAA
>CH001366.1:273984-315858 GCA_000149265.1 Ciona savignyi | reverse complement strand
AATTTTGGTTTCTGCATATCTAAACTCATGTTATCTAACAAATACCAAAGTTTGATTGCGATTCCATTAATCCTTTTTGTAGATGTCGGGGCGACATGGCATGCTTGTCACAATCATGATTTGAGAACAAATCCTATTTTTCGGGGATTTCCCTAGGTAATTTTATTATTTCTTCTAAGTGTTAAATCAGTGATTAATGCACTTACATTCCACAATTTCTGATTTAAATTGTAACAGCCGTTTAAGCGCTATGCCCAAAAGGCTAATTTTTTAGAAAAAAATAGCATTATGGTTTTTAAGATCCCAGGGAAATTCCCCTTGATTTACTACCCAAAATTTTGATTTCTGCATATCTAAACCATGTTGTCTAAAAAAGGTCCAATTTTTATTGCGATTCCATTACTCCTTCTGGTAGATGTTGAGGCGACATGGCATGCCTGTCACAATTATGATTTCAGTACAAAATGGAATTTTTTAGGGTATTTCCCTAGGTAATTTTTTTATTTCTTTTAAGTGTTAAATCAGTCACTAACACACTTACTTTTCTCCAAATATGATTCAAATTAGATCAGCCGTTCAAGCGCTATGTCACAAAAAGCTAAATTTTTCATAAAAATACCGTTTTGGTTTTTATTCTCCCAGGGGAATTCCCCTTGATTTATTACCCAAAATTTTGGTTTCTGCATATCTAGACCATGTTGTCTAACGAATGACTAATTTCATTATGATTCGATTATTCCTTCTGGTAGATGTCGGGGCGACATACCATGCCAGTCAATCCTTTAACGAAAAAGAAAAAAAAAACGGACAAAAACAATATGGGTTCCATTTTTCCAAATGGGACCCATAACAAGTTGATCAGTTGAACCACCGTACACCACTCAAATGCATATGCCACATACACGATGTAGCTTGCTAACATGGCTGTGGGTGGTTGGTGTCTCGTGTTGTAACTCCATACATTTCCTAAACTCCAGGGATAAACATGAGTATCCTTTCCTACTATGTGATGGGGGCTGCTAGGATTGGGATTAACCAGGTTGTCGCTTGTCGGCAGGGTGATGTTAATAATTTGGTGTTCTTTCTTCTGCAGGATGGAATGGTGCCAGGGGCATGTGATAGTCCGACCTAGACTAGGATCGGGACAAAGTATGGAATCTGGACTGAGTAGCTTAAAAACGAGATAACCAAAATTGGTTATCTTGACATGTGATTATTCAAAATAAAATATCTTTCAAATTACTTATGAAACTGCTAAAGTTTTGTCTTGTTGAAAAACTAAATGATATAACTTTTAAAACAGCAACAATTTTCGAAACAGCAACATACCTTTGTATTTGAGAATTTTTAAGTAAACTTTTTCTGCAGTTTATGGCTATTTTAATTTAATTTTCAGGTAAAACTTTTTTAAAAAACAAAAGATTTTTTCGTAATACCACGTTTTTGGGGGATGTGAATATCTTTACTGTTATTGGCCACATTGTTCTCTAACATTTTTTTCTAAAAAATGAAATAGGTGGATCTAAGTGACGTAATAATATTGTAATGATGTCATCAAACCTAAAATACTTGAGAAAATTTGTAAAAATAAGTTGGGCCGGTTTGTCAACTGATCAACCACTGCATTAATTTATAAGAAAGATTATGACGTAGACAACCGGATTGTGAGGTCATCAAAAAAATAAGAAGTTTAGAATTTAAAAAAAAAATTATTTCGGAAACGGCAGACAATTCGATGAGATGTATTTTATAATCAACCCCATTAAAATAGTGTTTTTTGGGAGGGGGTGTGGGTAGTAATGATGAGGATATCTAGTGATTGGGGCAGCGTAATAATGTGGTATGGACTACTGGTAATTGAAATAGGTGGGCAGGGTATAAATGTGTGTGTTTCATGACAATAAAGCTCATTATAAACAACTCAGTCCATTTTACACACAACCGCGCAGAAAGTGGTCAGGGTGAAGATCGAACCGACAACCTGTCTGGTTATAACCTCCACTCTTGTGTATGAGCTATTGTATGAAGTAACCTGGTTCCAACCATAACAGTTGGCTCCCATTTTGGTACTTCCATTTGATGGTCACTATTTATTAACTGATCAAGTGGAATAAAATATTTGATTATCCGAACATTAGTTTCTTTTCATGCCAAACAAATTAATTTTAAAATATTTAATTACATTACATACTTTTTTGTGTGTATAGTGAAAGTTACATATTGCAGTTTGAAAGTGAACATTGTCGTATATTAAATAAACTATTGAAATAAGATAATTTCCCTCATGATTATCCAAACAAGCCAAGTAATATTAAATAAATGAAACTCAATTGATTGAAAACACATCAATCATACACAACATCACATGAAACTGAGGCTAACCTGGGGAGAAGGGAGTTGTTGTATTGCTTCTTGCAACATACGTTGACCTTCTGGTGAAAGTATGTTCCAGTTCAAATCCAGTTCCGATATTTTGCCAACACACCCAGCCAGACATTGTGCTGCGTGGTCATCCAACCTCTCATAGTTTCTAACTGTAAGTTTGATCTGTGTGGAACAGGAATGTTAAATATCCATCAATCATACACAACATCACATGAAACTAAGGCTTACCTGGGGAGAAGGGAGTTGTTGTATTGCTTCTTGCAACATACGGTGCCCTTTTGGTGAAAGATCGTACCAGTTTAAATTCAGTTCGGATACTTTGCCAACACACCCAGCCAGACATTGTGCTGCGTGGTCATCCAACCTCCGATAGCTTCTCACTGTAAGTTTAATCTGTTTGGAACAGGAATGTTAAAACTCCACAATAAATATGGCCTGTGGATTAAATTATTTATATATATCATAATCATATATCAATCAAACCAATTTGAATATTCATTTGAAATATATCAAGTTATAACAACTTAGCAGCTGGAATATTGGGGGCAAAATATGATTTAATATCTTTGTACATTTTATTAATATAGCATCCCGTGTTTGAACTGTATGGTGATTCACTGGTGATAGTGATAGTTGGTTGTTACAGCAGGGTATACTGGAACTCAATCAAATTATAGAAGAACGGTCTTAGGGACGGGCCCATAATAGGTTAGAACCTTGCCAGATTAAACAGAAATATAACCGAATGGTACACCGGCATTTTAAAATGTCCTAGTAATAAGAAAATAGTGGCTACTTCGTAGGTTTATACTTGATTTGCTTGAGCTTTCAATCAAATCCCCGAGAGTCTATGTAGCAAAGGAGTGGTACCTTTGAAATTGTGTATTATAAGCAAGGACAGTATAACATTTTAAAAATGTAATTTAATTCCAATATTTACTTATCCTCTATCTTCTTTGATGTATTAAATATTATGTAGGCCTATCTTCCTTTTATTTATTGTTTTATATGAGTATTAAAGTTTCTTTTGGGCCTATGTGTTGTAATTTTATAACATTTTACCAGTTTATTAAAATACACCTTAGGTTTGACAGCAACCTCTCTTACTATACCCACTGAAATTAATAAATATGATAATAGACAAGACATGTTTTAAAGAATATAGTTTTGTCGTCTTTTTCTAGTTTTAAATTTATTCAAAAGTCTCTGTCTCTGTTGCGTGTTTTCATCGTGAAAATAAAAATTAACCCAACTAGTTGATTATTTGCACCATCGTACACAACACAAATGCATATGCTACATACACAATTTAATAGCTTGCTAACATGGCTGTAGGTGATTGGTGTCTCGTGTTATAACTCCCTACATTTCGCAAACTCCAGGGATAAACATGAGTATCCTTCCCCATTATCTGATGGGGGCTGCTAGGATTGGGATTGACCAGGTTGTGTCTTGTCGGCAGGTGATGTTATTAATTTGGTGTTCTTTCTTCTGAAGGATGAAATGGTGACTGTCCGACCTGGACTAGGATCGGGTCAATAAATGGAATCTGGACTGAGTAGCTTAAAAACGAGATAACCAAATTTGGTTATTTTAACATGTGATCATTCAATTAAAAATCTTCCAAATTCCTTATTAAAACTGCTAAAGTTTGTTCTTGTTGAAAAACTAAATGATATAACTTTTAAACAGCAACAATTATTAAACAGCAACATACCTTTGTATTTGAAATTTTAAGGTAACCTTTTCCTGGAGTTTATCGCTTTTTGGTTTAATTTTCAAGTAAACCTTTTTTAAAAAGCAAACGATTTTTTTAGTAATACCACGTTTTTGGGGATTTTAATATCTTTACTGTTATTGGCCACATTGTTCTCTAACATTTAAAAAAAATGGAATGGATGGACCTAAGTGACGTAATAATATTGTAATGTTGTTATTAAACCAAAATACTTGAGCAAACTTGTAAAAATAAGTTGGGCCGTTTTGTCCACAAATCAACTACTGAATTAGTTTATAAGAAAGATTATGACGTGGACAACTGAATTGTGACGTTATCAAAAAAAAAACTTTTGAAAATTTTTGAAAAATTTATTTCGGAAACTGTGGACAAGTTGGTGTGATGTGTTTTAAAATCAGCCGCATCAAAATATTATGCTTTAGGAGGGGGTGTGGGGATCGTGTAGTAGTGATGAGGATATCTAGTGATTGGGACAGGTAATATTGTGGTATGGCTTATGAGTTTGTCGGTAATTAAAATTGGCAGAAAATAAAAGTTTTATAGCAATAAATTTTAGTATAAACAACTCATTTTACACACAACCGCGCAGAAAGTGGTCAGGGTGAAGATCGAACCGAGAACCTGTCTGGTTATAACCTCCACTATTGTATATGAGCTGTTGTATGAGGTAACCTGGTTCCAACCATAACAGTTGGCTCACATTTTGGTACTTCCATTTAATGGTCATTACTTATTTACGAGGGATGTAAAACAAAATATTTGAATATTCAAACATTAGTTTCTTTTCATGCCAAAATTTTGTTTTAAAATTTATGACTTCGTGTTTCATAAAAAATATATATTACAACAAATGTAAATAATGCATTTTCCCTTATTTGACTATGAAATATGCAATAGGATCTATAATTAATACTTTTGTATAATTTTTGTGTGTATTAAAAAAAAGTTGCGTTTGGGTAATGCATTTTTAATTATTTTGAATATAAAATTTGCAGCATATTTATTTAAACAAATAAAAAAATAGAATTTCCATCATGAGTACCCAAATAGCTTAAATCAATGTAACTCAATTGATTTAAAACACATCAATCATACACAACATCACATGAAACTGAGGCTTACCTGGGGAGAAGGGAGTTGTTGTATTGCTTCTTGCAACAGACGTTGACCTTCTGGTGAAAGTTTGGCCCAGTTCAAATCCAGTTCCGATATTTTGCCAACACACCCGGCCAGACATTGTGCTGCGTGGTCATCCAAACTCCCATCGCTACTCACTGTAAGATTGATCTGTGTGGAACAGGAATGTTAAAACTCCACAATGAATATATCATGTGGATTAAATTATTTATATATATTCTAATCATATATCAACCAAACCAATTTGAATATTCATTTGAAATATAACAAGTTATAACAACTTAGCAGCTGGAATATTGGGGGCAAGACAGGATTTGATATCTTTGTACATTTTATTAATATAGTAGCCCGTGTTGGAACTGTATGGTGATTTACTGGTGATAGTTGTTACAGCAGGTTATCCTGGAACTTAACCAAATTATACAATAAAGGTCTTAGGGACGAGCCCATAATTGGTGAGAACTTTGCCAGATTAAACAAAAGTATAACAGAATGGTACACCGGCATTTTAAAATGTCCTAGTGATAAGAAAATAGTGGCTACTTCGTAGATTTATGCTTGATTTAGTTGAGCTGTCAATCAAATCCCCGAGAGTCTATGTAGCAAAGGAATGGTACCTTTAATTTTATGGTTTATAAGCAAGGACAGCGTAACATTTAAAAAATGTAATTTAATTTCCACATTAATTTATCACTATTGTTACGCCGCCCTTCGACGGGCCTGACTGGTCACCCGGAGTGACGTAACAGGGGTTATTGGACAGAACTTGTCCTCAGTGCAACGCGCTTGCTTAACGCCAAGATTGTCACAAATCTTTATTGTCGTTGTTAAAGGTCGATGTAGTATCGAAGCGTAGCAAAGCAAAGCAAAGCGAAGCGGTTGCTATAAACAAATAATAAGTTTCAATATACATTCGGAACAAAGGTAAATACAAAAAAGAAACACAATGCTTACCAACTACGTTGGACCCAGTCAGATTTGACAACTAAATAGTTCTTGAGCCGTAGCGACAACACTTTCTATGGCTGTATCCACACAGCAGACTTAGACAAAAAGAACTACAAATGGAATAACTACTTTTGCGACACGAGAAGGTAACTCCCCCCAAAACCATAGAAATGTTAAAAGAAATTTCGACAGGGGACAATTTTAGAACAAAAGTTACTACCCGAAATTAATAATAAAAATAACATGTGGTGACGTAACAATCCCCCCAAAAATGGGAACCCGGTGACACATTTTTTCAAATAACGCAACACATGTTCGATCACGCGTAAGCTTCGCGTATCGTAACATATATCAAAGTTCAATAAATGTTCAGTTCGGTGACTTGCACGATCATCTGCTGCACCCGATCACCGTACGTTCTCATTCTCGTCATTCGTACATCTATCATCTGCTCTCTTCTCATCTTCGTCGCCGATGAGGCACAGTTTCGTAATCGGTCGTTTAAACACACCGATGCTGGTCCGTACGTAAACGGTACGAACGATTCCCGATTTGTCGGGTAAAGTGTTAACAATCCGCCCAATAAGCCACTTGGAACGACACTGAGTTTCGTCCACAAGCAGGTCAATGTCATTTTGTTGCAAATTTCTTTCGATCCGATGCCATTTAGTGCGTGTTGCAATTATAGGCAGGTAATCTCGCACCCAACGTTTGCAGAACTCATTGGTCAGGTACTGCACCTGACGCCAGCGGTGCCTGCGGTAACAATATGTTCTGTCGGTAGAGGTAATCGGGAGGTTTGGCGCACCTCTCATTAGTAAAAGGTGGTTAGGAGTTAGCGGCTCATCATCTCTGTGATCAAATGTAACAGGAATTAGCGGTCGGGAGTTGAGTATTGACTCAACCTCTACAAGGAAGGTCCCCAGTGCTTCATCGGTCACAAGTTGTGCGTTTGTCAATGTGGTCAGTATTCGACGGACTGATCGAATCATGCGTTCCCATGCGCCACCCATGTGACTCGCAGAGGGAGGATTGAAATTCCAAATTACGCCCTTTTGGCGTAGAAACTCATTCACTTGTTGTTGATTCCAAGCTTGGAGAGATTCTCGTAGAATCCGCTCAGCGCCCACAAAGTTGGTGCGGTTGTCGTATATACAACGTGGTGGTCCTCTGCGCCCTATGAAGCGACGAAGGGAACCGATAAAGGAATATGTAGATAAACTATGTGACATCTCAATATGGATGGCACGGATTGTGAGACAGGTGAACAAACACCCATAACGTTTTACCTCGCTGCGTCCTTCCTTAACGAGCAGCGGTCCAAAGTAGTCCACTCCAACATGGGAAAAGGGTGGCTCAAAGTTAGCCATCAACTGCTTTTCAGGTTTCGCGTTTCTTCGCCGGCAGAACAGACATTTCCCAAGTACGCGGCGGACAGCAACTCCACCTTTGATGACCCAGTATTCTTATCGAAGTGATGACCATGTATGGCCCATGCCAGAGTGGCCTACCTTCGAGTGATGGTGACCTATTTCCAATTCTGTAAGATGCGAAGCATGTGGCAGAATCACTGGATGCTTTGCGTCATATCCAATAGGCGCATTCGCCAGACGTCCACCAACCCTCAATACGTTGTCGATCAGGATTGGATTCAGTTTGTACATAGAGCGCATGCAGTCGCCCCTTTTCAGTTGGTTTCTTCCGTGGCGTTTTAACGCGTCGAAAACCTTTTCGTTATTTCGTCTGCAGTCAAACCACGAGACTCCTCGTCAGCAGGATTTATATCCGTAGGTACATATTTCCATCGGGATGCATCACTCAATCGCTCAATTTCAGCAAGTCGGTTGGCGACGAAAAAAGGAAAACGTTTTCTAGCGTTGTAGATCATCTGCAGAACAGCAGTGGAATCACTCCAGAATGTAGAGCTTGTAATTAAAAGGTCGAGCTCCTTTCTCAACAGTCGATCAAGTTTCACCGCCAATACAGCTGCGATGAGTTCCAATCGAGGGATTGTCTTAGTGTTCAATGGTGCGAGACGAGACTTTCCGATTAAGAATGAACAGTGAACTCGATTATCTGCATCGGTAATACGCAGATATGACACAGCTCCATAGGCTATCTTCGATGCATCCGCGAAATAATGCAATTCATATGTCAATTTTCCCCCAAATTCCTTAGGTTTAAAACAGCGAGAAATGTGGACGTCGTGTAATTGTGGAAGACAGGAAAGCCAGGCTCTCCGGCGGTCAGCTTCTACTTCAGAGATTTCATCATCCCATTTCAGTTCCTGTCTGCACAAGCATTGCAGTAGCATTTTAGCTTCAAGTATCACAGGAGCAACGAATCCGAGTGGGTCGTACAGCGAACTAACTGCAGATAGAATACCCGTCGAGTGGGAGGCTTCTTCATAAGATCAACATTAAATCCGAATTCGTCGGTTGTCACTCTCCAGTGAACTCCAAGTAATCGTTCATTGATGCCGTCATCAATTTGGCGAGTCTTTACGGACTTCGAACAGGACGGTGAGACAGGTACCAGGTTCGGTTTTCAGTTACCACTTCCTCGTTCGGTACTTGCCCAGCGTAGTCCTTCGATATGTAGGTCTGCACGATGTCAACGTATTTCTCATACAGGAAATCATTGATCAATAAACGTCTCTTCAAGCTGGCAAGGCGTTTATCCGCCATCAAACGAGTATCTGGGGGACGCGGCAGTCTGGGTCTCCATGGCAAGGGTAGTTGGAAATGACCTTCGACCTGCTTTATCGATGTCGTCATCAGATCATAGGCGATGCGGTCCTCACGCGAAGTGGGCATGTCAAACACAGAGGTTCCATCACCAAAGTCGGTTTTCCACAAGCAGTCGATCTCTCTCTGAAACAGAACAGGCGGAACCTTGATGTAACACGCTCTTGTGTTTTTCATAGCAGAGGATGTGAGCGACGGGCCAAACAGTGACCATCCTAACGGTGTTTCAACAGCATCTGGACCTTCTCCCGAACCACAACGTACACTTTGAACACGAAAGGCTCCAGGAACATCAGCACCAATAAGAATGGTAACAGAGCCATCTTTCACATGGGGAAAATTCAATTCTTGCAAATGCGGAAAATTTGTCAAGTTCTCCGCGTCAGGAACAGTATTCGGTTGAACCGGAATTTCATTGATTGACAACACCTCGGGCAACTTTATCTCCTCTCCACCGTTTAACGGTGAGATGGTGAGGCTGACAGACGTGGCTTCGTAAGCCTTCATTTGATCCGTCAGTGTATGCAAGAGTACTCTCCGTTTAGTACCAGCAATCTGTAGTTTGTCAATAAGTCTCTGCTCACAGAAAGTAGATGTCGAGCCCTGATCCAAAAAAGCACAGGTGTGCACTACAACATCGTTGTGCTGTACTTTAAGAGGTACAACATTCAAGTAAACTCCGCAGTTCTCGTTCTCCTTCAGATGACCTCTTCCAATTGACATCGAAGTAGGTGTGGCAGTGAATTTAGATTGAGTAGGTGCAAGAGGATATTCCACCGTAAATGAACCGTGTAGCATAGTGTGGTGATGTCTTCTTCTGCAGTCCTTAGCAGTGCAGGGTCTACGTTTATAACAAGTTTGACTGTGGTGTCCGGACTGTAACCACTTAAAACAAATAGACTTGGCTCGAACAAATTCGTTTCGCTTCAAAGGCGGCATGCGGTCAAACTCCGGGCAGTTTGACAACCAGTGCTGTTTCGCACAAAGGCTACAAACAGGTGTTTCAGATAATGCATGAGAAGTAGGTTTACCTTTATCAGAAGTTACAGTGTTATATGTAGCTGCTCTAGTGTTCCGTCTGGGTGCACCAACTGCGGGTTTGTCACGATGTCCGCCATACACAGCTTCTCTTCCATACAACGAATTGAAAACTTGTGCCTTTTCGTCGACAAATTGAACAAAGTCCAGAAATCCGGCCTGTCGACCAGTCTGGTGCAGAACATCCACGGACCGGTCCACCCACTTTTCCTGTAGTGGGTAGGGGAGTTTACGAATTATGATTTTCATTGTGTTGATTGAGTTCAAGCCGGCATATTCTTGGATGTCTTCAAGAGAACTTCTACATTTCTCAATCAGATCTGAAAACTCCATTAAACTTTCAGGATTTCCCGGCTTGACATCAGGGCTTCGTTTCTAACGTTGTTCACATGCGTTGGCAATAATATGCGGCAGACCATACTCATAATGCAGCCTTTGTCTTGCCTTCGAATATTCATCGGCCCGGTTCGTGCTGTAGATTTCCAGTTTGTTTGCGATAGACGGTTCGCGATACTGCAGCAAACACACAAGTCGCGACTCTTGAGATTTTGTCCGACTGTGAACATGCGACTCTATTGCTCGGATAAAACACCAATAATTCAAGGGGTCGCCATTGAACCTTTTGATTGCCGGTTGCGGCAACATAATACGCTGTTGAAGGATCGTCGTCAGGCTGTGAACGGGCGAGTTGGCCTCGCGGAGGTTCCTGTTCGAATTTTAGTTGAAAATGTCATATTTCTTTTCACATACTCAGGCAAATGTGATGTCCTCTCGATTTCCCTGTAAAAGCCGTGATTACCAGGAAGCGAATCGACAGAATCCCTTTCAATTTTTCGCGCGCGCTGCTGCTCGCGAAAAACACGTGAATCGCGATCCAGGTTACGTGACAAGGAAATTGGATCAACAGGTTGTGGCGTGTTAGGATCCGGTGAATGACAAACATATAAGTCTATTACACGATATTCAGCTAAGGTTCTTTCAGGCACAGTGTGAAAGCTTGCTTCATGTTTCTTATAGTGTATGCTGGGCTTCAATACATTCATAGGTGGCGGTTGGAGCAATTTGGGGGATGGCTCAAGCATAAATGAAGGGCGAGGAGTAGGCGACCCTCGGAACTCGTCAAGCCGCTCCCCAACAACAGACATATTATCCTCCCAGGCCTTAACCTCGGCTTCGGCCATCTCAAGGTCACAGTCCACCTGTTTTCTTTTTTGTTCAGCTTCCAGCTCAGCTTGCTGCATAATTTCATTAACTTCTGTAGTTCATGGCTCTTTGCTAATCGGGCTAGCTCCAGTTTCACATGGGCTGCCCTTCGAAGGCTTCTTGTAGAACTAGTCGTATACGAACTCTTGATCTCGACTCCATCTAGATTTTCATCCAGTTGCCGAGAATCACATTGCTGGATCCAGTTATTCACTCGTTTACCAAATTCAAAAATTCTTCTCACGCTTGGAATCAGCTCAATGTTGTGAAACCTCTATTTTTGTTTCGCTATCATTGAACGATGCGTAGGCTGCCAGCAGTCCCGTATAAGCATCCTCAACATTCACAAAATGCTTTTTCACAGCATCAACATTTTTGGCGTCCGACATTAACCTTTCAACAGACAAGTAGCTATGCTGCATTTTTTCTTTGCATTGGGCCAGTAGTTCAAAAGGATCTATATTGAACAGAACACAGGAATAGGGGTAGGTAATAAGCAGATACAGAATTTAACGATCACCAGATCGTTTGTTAGTTGCAACGATGTTACGCCGCCCTTCGACGGGCCTGACTGGTCACCCGGAGTGACGTAACAGGGGTTATTAGACAGAACTTGTCCTCAGAGCAACGCGCTTGCTTAACGCCAAGATTGTCACAAATCTTTATTGTTGTTGTTAAAGGTCGATGTAGTATCGAAGTGTAGCAAAGCGGAGCGAAGCGGTTGCTATAAACAAATAATAAGTTTCAATATACATTCGGAACAAAGGTAAATACAAAAAAGAAACACAATGCTTACCAACTATGTTGGACCCAGTCAGATTTGACAACTAAATAGTTCTTAGGCCGTAGCGACAACACTTTCTAAGGCTGTATCCACACAGCAGACTTAGACAAAAAGAACTACAAATGGAATAACTACTTTTGCGACACGAGAAGGTAATTCCCCTCAAAACCATAGAAATGTTAAAAGAAATTTCGACAGGGGAGAATTTTAGAACAAAAGTTACTACCCGAAATTAATAATAGAAATAACATGTGGTGACGTAACAACTATCTTCTTTGAGGTATTAAATATTATGTAGGTCTATCTTCTTTTTATAATTGTTTTATATAAAGATTAAATTTTCTTTTGGGCCTTTGTGTTGTAATTTTATAACATTTGACCAGTTTATTCAAATGTATCTTAGGTTTAACGGCCACCCCTTTTACTATACCCGTTCTATTTAATTAATATGATCATACCAATGTTTTAAAGAATGTAGTTTTGTGGTATTTTTCCAGTTTTCATTTTTTTTATTAAAGTCTCTGTCTCTGTTGCGTTTTCATCGTGGAAAGAATAATTACCCCAACTAGTTGATCAGTTGCACCATCGTAAACCACACAAGTACATATGCCACATACACAATGTAATACCTCGCTAGAATGGCTGTGGGTGGTTGGTGTCTCGTGTTATAACTTCATACATTTCCCAAACTCCAGGGATAAACATGAGTATCCTTCCCCACTATGTAATGGGGGCTGCTAAGATTGGGATTGAACAGGTTGTGTCTTGTCGGAAGGTGATGTTATCAATATGATGATCTTTCTTCTGCAGGATGAAATGGTGCCAGGGGCATGTGACAGTCCGACATGGACTAGGGTGGGGACAATGAATGGAATCTGGACTTAATAGCTTAAACAACGAGATAATTGGTTATTTTGACATGTGATTATTCCAAACAAAATATCTTCCAAATTCCACTTTGAAACTGCTAAAGTTTAATCTTGTTGGAAAGCTAAATAATATATTTGAAACAGCAACAATTTTTAATCAGCAACATACCTTTGTATTATAAATTTTTAAGTAAACTTTTCCTGGAGTTTATGGCTTTTTTAGTTTAATTTTCAGGTAAAACTTTTTCAAAAAACAAACATTTTTTTTCGTAATACCACGTTTTTGGGGGATTTGAATATCTCTACTATTATTGGCCACATTATTCTCTAACATTTTTTTATAAAAAATGGAATGGGTGAACCTTAGTGACGAAATAATATTGTAATGATATCATCAAACCAAAAATACTTGAGCAAATTTGTAAAAATAATCAAGTATATAGTTTCAAGTATGTAGTTTGTTTATAACGCATGGGTCCCTGAGCTAACAATCCGATCTTGTTATCTAGGTTCAATACACAATATATGTTGTTGTCAGATATATGCACGTCAGGCATGGGAGTCGACTACCACCGTTGCGCCTTTGTAAATTTGACGTAATGTCTGTGTCATTATCATGCAAAAAATTTCCTGCGTATTTAAATAATACTTACATTAAATTGTGCTGTAATTTGTATTGTGTTTTATTTGCATATCTGTTTTCCTTCGTTCGTAATAGGCTAACCCAAGGTCATCGCGTTTATATGCCAAGAAACAAATATTCACAGTGCACTTACGGAAGTTGGCAATACCCAACCTTAATACACAACATCTAGGTGATAAACAATAAAAAAATAGATATCTTGAAACAAGCAAGTGAAAGTTTATTGATGCAGGTAAATATGTTCGGTGACGTAATTGATATTCATTGTTTACAAACAAAAGTTTACGTATGATACTACAGCGTTAACACAAATTCCAAATTCCAAACACATTTTATATCCTACAACCAATTGAAATCTAATTCGAATTGCCAAAAATCACCGTGGATTTTAACGAGAACTAGAGAGTGACATGTTCAATTTATTCATGTGCGTTTAAATCCGGTAAAATTCGTCCAGCCGTTAAAGCCACACTAAAAGACCAAGGTAAAGTTTGGATCCACAGATTCAACAAGTGGAACAAAGTAAAGCAATTCATGGAAGTGCATAATGCAGCAAACATCATCTGGAATGTCGCGAGACTAAACTCCAAGCGGAGTGGCTAAGATGTTGTGTCTGTTTTACGGCAACGACATAACGAAAAAAAAATCAAAAAAATATAGAAAGGCCTTTCTTAGCATTTTAAATAGCCTCCTTTTTCTCGGTCGCCAGTGTTTGGCTTTGATCGGCAAGTATAACCCAGATATATCCTCTTGCATTAATCGTTAGCATCGGTATAAATGGCTAAGCAACGATATTCAATATGAACTTTTCCAATTAAGCACAAGTCAAATTTTGTCAATTTTTTTAAAAAAAAAGGTGAACAACGCAAAACATAATAGCTTTATAGCAGATGAGATCACCGATAGTTGGACGATCGAGCAATTTTCCGTATGATGGTGTAGCAAACATGTGAGGAAAGGCAAATGGGGTACACACTCTGCTTAAAGATGTTAATTGTTTTGCCCACTATGTTTATTGTCTCAGCCACCAAGTTAACCTTGTGTTACACAACGTATTCAACGACGAGGGCATAAATGCCATTAATAATTTTTGTTCCATCGTGAACTTCATTAAGTCGTCGCCAAAACTTTTGGCCATGTTCGAAAACTTTCGCCTAGAAAATGATCTTGACAGACGAACATTTACTAACCTTTGATCCGAATCAGCGTAGGCTTGTAGTGAGCAAAAACGACCTGACTGTACGTCTAAACTGTTTCGCAATACACTTAAAAAAACCGACAGTACAGGGCAGATCAGCAGACATATATATATATTTGGAATATTCTGTCCGTATTGTTGACGATGTGCTGCGTATTAACGACCATGCAATATTCAGGCGGGGAAGTAGTTAGATTAAACACATAAACTCCTAGCTTAATCTTTTAGGATTGTAAATTGTTAGTATCATATTTCTACTAAAGTTAGTTTGAGGAATAGGACCGATTGTGAAGTCATAAAATTTTGCGCAACGGTAACATTTTACTGAAGTCGTAAACTCCTACGATTAAGGTCCATGTTATTCAACATTTTAGAAAGTTTTAACCGGACTGCCATAGTTTTGTTTCTGCGAGCATAAACGCATAGGTCCCATAGTTATCAAACCAAATTTCTTTTTAATGTGTAGCCAAAAAGGGAATATTTGTGTTAGATTTACAAATATTTCACCAGAAATGTTTTTCATTAAAGCCTCTTGTCAAGCTGTAGTAAAATGAAGCTAAATTCCCAAAACAGCCCGATTTAGTTTTTAATGGATTCGGAAAATTCCCCTAGGTTTAGTATATAAATTTTGGTTTTTACATATCTAGGTCATGTTATCCAACAATTCGTAAAGTTTTAATCCGATATGATGACTCCTTGTTGGAGATGTCGGGGCGATATGGCATGCATTTCACCATCATGATTTGGAACAAAAGGGGTAATTTCCCAGGTATTTTATTACTTCCGCACAAATCTATCTTAAAATCTAAATAAAACTATGAACCGAAGCGCGTTCGCCTTTTTCTTGTGTTTAATCCATTATTTCGTTGTTGTTTTACTGTTGGCACGAATACAAGTAACATCACTACATTGGTGACCCCGATTCCAAGAAAAGTAAGAGTCGCACGCAGTCCCGCAGAATACTGTCTCTCTAAAGCTGCCTACATTTTGGAGTGCACAACCACGTGTGTGGTTTCAGCAGTCAGAGGCACAGTTGCCTTGAGGAAAATTACCAGCGATCAAACCAAGTACTACTACGTAGTTTCATCCTTGGATAAGCAAACAGCAAGCCGACTATTAGATTTACTTGAAGAGCCTCTAGAACTAGAGAAGTACTAGAATATTAAGCAAAGATTGATCAGCATGTTTTGTGATTTCGAGTACGAGAGAGCGGCAAAGCTTTTGAAGATTACCGAGCTCGGTGATCGCTTACCATCGGAGTTAATGGACGAAATGCTATCGCTCATGTCTGGTCATACTCCGTGCTTCCTCTTTCGGTATTTATTTCTTCAAAATATGCCTGAAGAAATAAGAATTATCCTGGCCAAAGAGAACTTTGATAACCCAAGGGCGCTAGCACAGCGTGCTGACATTTTGTGGCAAGCAAGAAACAGCATGTCATGCACAATTGCGAAAGTTCGAAGACATAAGCCATTACAAAGGGCACCCAGCCCAGCTAAACCCCCAAGGAATTTGTTTCTACCATCATCGATTTGGTGACCAAGCACAAAAATGCCAACAACCGTGCACTTATCAGGGAAACGCCTCCGCCGGCCGCTTCTAACAGCCTCGGCGGCCGGCAAGCAACAAAACCTATTCTATATTCGTGATCGGCGATCAAACCATAGATTTCTGGTTATCACTGGAGCTGAAATCAGTGTTTACCCGGTTTCAACAATGCAACGCCGACAGCAAGCGTGTGGACAAACGCTGATTGCAGCGAACGGAAGCAGCATCAAGACCTACGGCACAACAACAATCAAGCTGGATTTGGCACCTGGACAATTTCAATGGAAGTTTACCTTGACAGACGTGTCAACGCCTTTTTTAGGAGCTGATTTTTTTGCGCGCTCATTCACTTATGGTGGATTTAAAGCACAATTGCCTGTTACACACGCAATCATTCTCCAGCATTCCAATCCGCAATTCCAACCAAACAGCGCTTCAGCTAAACGCAATCAACGCAAGCAGCAACATTTACGCACAACTACTAGCAAAATTCCCAATCATAACAACGCCGAAGTTTGACACTTCAACTCCAAAGCACCATGTGGAACATTATATTACGACCATTGGGCCTCCCGTACATGCAAGAGCCCGCTTGTCACCGGAGAAGCTCGAAATAGCTAAGCAGAGTTTGCAAAAATGTTAAAACTGGGAATTGTGAGAAGATCGTCGAGTCCATGGTCATTGCCTCTTCACCTGGTACCAAAAGCTTCAGGTGAGTGGAGACCATGCGGTGACTATCGACGTTTAAACTCAGCTGCGCAAGCCGACCGCTATAGCATACCGCACATTCAGGACTTTTTATCCCGCCTTGCTGGATCAGTCGTTTTTTAAAAAATAGAATTGGTGCGAGGCTATCACCAAGTCCCGGTTGCACAAGAGGAAATTGCAAAGACAGCTGTTATAACCCCGTTTGGGTTATATGAATACCTGCGAGTGCCATTTGGGTTGAAAAGTGCAGCTCAGACTTTTTAACGGTTAATGGGCACCGTCTGTCAATCACTAGACTTTGCCTTCGTGTATTTAGACGATATTCTAGTTGCAAGCAACTCACAAAATCAACATCGTTTGCATCTCATGCAGCTCTTTCAGCGACTTGCGGACAATGAGCTGATAATAAATCTGGAGAAATGCATATTTGGAAAAAATGAGATTGATTTTCTAGGCCATAAAGTGAATCCAAGTGGTGTGCAACCCTTGCCAGCTAAAGTGTCAGCTATCCGACGTTTTCCAGCGCCAGCCAACGTCAAAGGCCTTCAGGAGTTCGCTGGAATTATCAACTTTTACCACAGATTCCTGCCATCGGCGGCTCGAATTATGTAACCGATTTATAAAGTGTTGGCTTCGAAACGTCCCAAATTGGAATGGTCGGAAGAATTGCACGTCGCTTTTGAAGAAGCAAAACTTGGAACGCGCAACTGTATTGAGCCACCCGCACCAGCAAGCACCTACTGCTTTAACGATCGACGCTTCAGACAAGGCCGTTGGCGCAGTATTGGAGCAACACATTCAAGGTACGTGGCGGCCACTTGCTTTTTTTAGTCGACATTTAAGACCAGCGGAAAAAAAATATAGCACGTTTGATCGCGAACTGTTGGCATTGTATTTGGCAGTTCCACATTTTCGGTATTTTCTAGAAGGCAGAGTTTTCACTGCATACACAGACCACAAACCTTTAACTTTTGCATTCTGGAAAGTTTCAGATCCATGGTTAGCTAGGCAGCAGCGGCACTGAACTGCCATCTTTGAATATACCACGGATGTACAGCACATTGAAGGCAAGCGCAACATCGTCGCTGATGCACTATCCCGTTCGTATGTCGGGGCAGTTAATCAAGATATGCTCGGCATTGATTACAACGCTCTTGCCGCTGATCAACAAGATCCCGAGGTACAAGCTTATCGCACAGCTGTTTCACAACTAAAACTTGAAGACGTTGCATTTGCGCCGTCCGGTAAAAATATTTTGTGTGACACCTCCACTGGGACCCCGCGACCAATTATTCCAAAAAACATGGCAAAGAAAAGTTTTTGACTTGGTGCACACGCTTGCTCATCCATCAATTCGCACTACACAAAATCTTGTGTCGTCAAAGTTCGCCTGACACGGACTCAACAAGCAAGTTCGTACGTGGGCCAAACAGTGCTTGGCCTGTCAGAAAGCAAAAACACATCGACATACTCTTGCTCCGCTGCAACACTATCTCCTACCAACAACCCGATTCCAGCATATTAACATTGTCGGGTCGCTTGCGTCATCTCGCGGCAATACATATCTGTTTACCATTGTTGATCGATTTAGAAGGTGGCCGGAAGCAATCCCCATCCCAGATGCGACTACAGAGACTTGTGCGCGAGCACTTATATTTCACTGGGTCGCTCAATATGGTGTACCAACCAAGATCTCTTCAGATAGAGGAGCACAATTCACGTCGCAACTTCGGACAACAGTTACCGAGTTAATGGGTATCAAACAAAACTGCACCACAGCATTTCACGCTCAAGCGAACGGTTTGGTTGAACGGTTTCATAGACACCTTAAAAGCTCACTAATGGCCCCGATGAACACCCCTAATTGAATAGACGAGCTGCCGTGGGTTCTGTTAGGAATCCGAATCATACCAAAGGATGATCTTAAAAAGTGCAGAATTGTTGTATGGAACCACAATTATGCTACCTGGCGATTTTCCCAGTGCAATACAAATGCCGCTGAAACATTAGAATTTCTACGTTCATTACGCAATTCAGTTAAAAATGTATTGCCAGTAGAAATGTCACGACATCACGTTTATCTTGTGTCAATTCCGCGTTCACTTTATAACTGTGAAATTGTGTTTGATCGCAAAGACGCATATCGTCCTCCTTTAAACCCTCCATATGATGGCCCGTTTAAAGTGTTAAAGTGCAGTGAAAAGTACTTTACAGTAGATATTTCGGAAAAACCTCAAAATGTATCCATTGACCGCCTTAAGCCTGCCGTCGTTGACCGTACACAACCTGTCACAGTCGCTAAACCGAAAAAAAGAGGACGGCCTCCATAAAATGAAAAATCCGCTTCTGGGGGGGAGTAATGTAGCGATCTGGCTACGTCACGATCTATGAACCGAAGCGGGTTTGCCTTTTTCTTGTGTTTAATCCATTATTTCGTTGTTCTTTTACTGTTGGCACGAATACAAGTAACATCACTACAACCCATAATTTTAGTGGTTGCATATCTCGACCATGTTGTCTATCAAATCACCAAGTTTTCTTACGTTTTAGTTATTCCTTCTGGTAGATGTCGGTTCGACATGCTATGCCTGTCAAACGTTTGACGAAAAAAAAAGATAAAAAAAACGAACAAAAACAATATGCGTGCCATTTGTTTCAAATGGGACCCATAATAATGATGTAACAAATCATGGAAAAATAATCATTGGAACAATAAGGCCAGGGTATTTATGTATAATGTTTGACCCTAAATCTTGTCAGAAGATTCATTGGCATACAGAACTCGCTTAAGACGACTCTTGCAATCCAAAATCTGACAGAAGCTTTTATTCTTGTTCGTTCATAAGCGGACACAGTACAATACATACAGTATAACTGGTGCGTTAGCCATGCCCAGGGTGCGCTACAAAGTAGCCAACTACATAGGTCCTACTTCTAGTACATATTTTCTACTCTAACTAAATAATAAGTCATACATAAAACAAATAAGCCAGCTGGGAGCATGTGACGTAATGTATGGGAGATTGCATAGGTAGCTTTGAGTCTGAATTAGTCCGATTTAACACAGGAAAATAAGGAAAGGGTTTGCTACAATATACTGTGTGCCGTATTGGCCACTTTTAAAACTTGATATAATTCATAATTTTATACTGTAGTAAAACCACTACTCAACAATCAATAACATACATTGGTCCGACACTCTCCCACCAACTTTCAACTAGTATCTGTAATGTAGTTTAATAAAGCAATGTAACAACTCCTATACGCTAATCCTCACCCTCTTTATTACCCAGCATTCGTTGTCTTCACTATAGATAGATGACTTTCCAAATCCAGAGTTACATTTATTTTTACTTTTAACATACATAAACTTCCCTATTTTAGCTTATTCCAATATAACCCTAACACTTCTATAAATGCCCTTCCACACTTCACACTTAGTGAGTCGTTTTTCAGCAAAAGGGTTGCAGCTTACAACGCTAATAAGTGAAATCAAAGAAAACCACTGTATAGAACCATATTGGTCAGAATGATATTTCATTTTTATTAAAGATCTATTTTATCACTTTAACTTACCCTCGTGTTCGTTGATTCCTGTAAACCACGAAGAAAAGTTGCGGTTTCAGAAGTTGCAAAACGATGATCAGCTTCCACCGTTAAGTTGTGAGGTGCTGAACAGAAGTTGAAGGCAAACGCAAGATCACGTGCTTGGGTTGGGTTCGAAGGAACTTTCATTGTTATGTCAGTTGGCAGGCACCGTTCTACTTGTTTTATTATATCTTTATCATCAAGTTCATGCATCCAGCCTGACACTTTACCAAGTACAGTATTGAAATTGTCTTTCTTCGGATCAATTTCATGTCTTGAAATTATATCCAGAATCATTTTCTTTTTTTCTTTAAAATCTTTGATCTCTGACTTTGGGAAGATGAGTTTCAGATCTTTTTTTGAAGTATTGTTGCAAATACCAAACATGAATCTTGCCACAACTTCCCACTGGAATTCTTCAAATATGAAGTTATAAGGTTGAAATTGTTCATATGGCATGAAAAGCATCATGTGAACAGCAGTGAGAAATTCCTGCCACATGAGATGAGAAAAGTAACTTCGCTTATGTCCTTCTAATATTTTCATTCTCATGCCTGATGCTTTGTCAACATATGTGTGCATAAAGTTATTGGCCATTGTTTCTTTGATCTTAACTTTATTGAAGTCCTTAATTTTAAAAACTAGCTTTTGTTTTTTGAATCCTTCAAAAGCAAGTTGGCTTAATTTAACCATTTCAAAGCTAATTTGTTCTTCTGACATGTTCAATTTCAAATGTTCAGAAGTTATGTAGTGAGTTAGTGCGAAGAATAAGACTTGGGTCATTGAGTTTAACTCTTTGCCTGTAGATAAACAAATGAGAAGGCAAGCCATAATCAGAATGCAATTGACAGGGACATAACACAAAGCAGCAAGATTCGGTCGTTCCTTTAGAAATTGTTTTATTTCAGGATACCTTTCACCACAGATCTGTGTTCCGAGTTCATCTATGGCGTCTTGATCCAGACCCAGCACTTCAAGAACGAACGTAGGTCGACAATCCGGATGTATCTGATAGAACTGACCTGGTCTAGAAGTCACAAGTTTCACAGCATTGGGCAAAATAGTAGAGTTAAACAAATTTTTGATGATGTCCACCGGTTTTGACTTTCTATCCATTGGACAGTTTTTTGGTGTTTTAGAGAAATTAGCGGCCGCTTCATCTAAACCGTCCATCACAATTACAACATTTGGATTATTATACAATTCATTTATCAACTTTTTGTTTTCCTTTTTGCAATGAAGCCAGTTGCTAATGCTGTTGTCAGTTAGGAATCGAAAAGGTGTTACTTTTTCCTTAAATTTAACATTTTTTATTGAGATGTAGAACAAATATTCTGTTTCTGGTAGAATCATTTTATCCAGTAAGGATTTGGTGACCATCTTGCTGGTTGTAGTTTTCCCGACGCCAGGCAGACCAATTAACCCTATGGTGTTGCCATGTTGTTTGATGTACTGTGATTTAGCTTCATCAGTTTTACACCTTTGTGCATCTTGTGTTGCAGTTTCTTTAGCTTTGTCAAACAGTTGGTTGATTGCAATCCTTGAGCCATCTGTGGTGGGGATCGATGGAACGTGTCGACGCTCCATATGTTCCTCCCAGTCATAGTCATCCCCATAAATAATATGGTGTTGAAGGACTTCAGTGATTTGAAGTTTCACCCTTGTAATGTCACGTTCAAGCTGAATTGGCAAGACGGTTTCGCCAATAATTTCCTTTGCCCGTACGGTCAATTTATTTTTCAATTCTTTAGCTAAAAGATAAAAATATAAAGGTTAAGATTTAGAACTACTAAAATATATGTTCAAGCGATAATCTACTTATGGTAAAGGTAATGGAAAGTGTAAAGCTAATTAGTGGAAAAACACTCGGGGAGAATCGATATCAAGAAGCTTATATACAAATAATGGTGAACTAACACGTAGTTGACTCTATCTTGCAGTGTACAAGTGATGGCTTTTGTTTGTTTTATTGTTTTATGGGTTATTTTAATTCCATTTATATTAATCTGATTTGTGTTATAAACTTTCTTAAAAATTGATTAAATATTTTTTGTCCATCCGGAGATATCGATGACAGCGCTAAAATAGATAAAATGGGCCATTTATATATTTTTCAAAATAGTTTTAAACATCAATGGTTAAGTAAACTGTGGGCATGCCAGTTAGGATTTCTGAAAGTTTTACAGTGATCGGATTACCGGTTTATCGACTGGACATGCCTGTCACCAGCGTGGCACATACTAATCGGTCCTCGATTAGTTTTTTAATGAATATATTTTTGTGGGTAAATAATAATAAAAAATTAATAAAACATGTTTATTAACAAGGCAAAACAATATTGGAAAGAATTTCTTTAAAGCAAACTAGATTATTTTAAAATTTTATTTAATGTCCTAGTAAAAATATAAACGACGTTAAATCACCACTTACCAAGTGGATTAACATCAACAGGGGGAGGTCCCTGATATTGGTTAATAACAAGGTCACCCTGCACATTATACTGTCTTGTACCGACAGGTTGTCCCTGCTCATCTACAGTGGTGGAGTTGGATGTTGAAGGTTGGTTGCTCTGTGGAAGACTGAGTTACTGATTGTTACGGATATTAGCTTTATGTTCGCAATTTCTATGTTTGCATGAATCAGTGTAATTATAATCTTTCCTTCCATGTGGTTTAAAACCGTTTGTTCACCAGTTAATATCAACAGTAATAGTAAAATATGTGTTTGTAATTTGATTTCTAATTAGTAATAAATATAATTGATTAACTTTTTTATTAAACAGGGGGTTAAATGATTTACAATTTGTCTACATATCATAATTATTAAACGCATGCCATATCGCCCCGATATATCAAACAAGGAGTCGCAAAAATCGAATAAACACTTTAAAAATCGTATGATAACATGACCTAAATATGTAAAAACAAAAAAATGCACTTAACCAAGGGGAATTCCTCAAAGCTGTGAAAAACTAAATCGGGCTGTTTAAGGAATTAATTTTCTTTTTACTATATAGCGCTTGACAAGGGGCTTTAAATGGGGGATGAAATGTTGTTAAATCTAACACGAATATTCTTTGTTGAACTACACATGGAAAATAAATTTAGTTTGGTAACTATGGGACCCATGGATTTCTGCTTGCATAAACAAAACTATGGCAGTCGGTTTATATATACGTCATCGCACGCATCACCAATTGAACCGCTTGATTGGATTTGTGACGCATGCAATACGTGGCCATTCCTTTGCAGGAAAAAGAGTTCAAGTAAATACGTATATAATTCTGTAGTTAACGGAACCTGACGTGGTATTGCAATTCGCAGTAATTTCTGTACTTCTGTAGTTCACGGAGGTATTTAAAGGCACGAATTTCAGGTGGATAAAGTGTTCCTTATGGTATCCGAGTATTTCCGAATGCTAAATTTTCTTCATTATTTTATAGTTACTTCCACGTCACCACGCCGCCACGTCAATAGTTTTTACGTCATTAAGTTATTGAAATAGACAACAAAAACATCATGGCACGTAATGCTGAAGTCTGCCTGACAAAGATCAAAAATATTACGCACACGGTGTTGACGAAACAAAACTATATACTCGGTGTATAACATACACAAAATGTGATTAGGGGCCCTGTGTGCACAAACACATACATAGCATACAAATTGTGTGCGGATTACTGGGTTCTACCAAATTAAAGGAACGTGTCTATCATATACAATACACTGCAATAGCTCCGGTAACCCGACGATGGGCACGAGATGTGACGATTGCCCGTGTGTGATAACCCCCTTGGTTTCCCCATTCACTGGGATAAATATCCTATCCTATTTTTGCGGGGTTTTCAATTTCATCATCTGTCAACAATGCAGATATGGAGATATTTTGCAATTAAACAGTATGGTAGAATATCAATTTTACTTCTGCAAATTTTAACTTTAAATTACTATGCCACATTTTCTAGGTTGGTTCTGGTATAAAACTTGGCAAAAGAACAATTAAAATAAGCTAAGACACCTCTAGTACAGTTTTGGCAGCCATGTAGTCTACAAATGTTAAGGTCAATAAGTTAATGTTAAGGATCTAAGGTTGTAATACTGAGCTACAAAAGTATTTTTCTTTTCTATATAATTGGCTTCAGTCTATAAGTACGTCAGGAAAAAGTAAGGTTGTCATACTTCTAAAATGTGAATTTTTTTAGGTTTCATTAGAGCATGTTTAGTTTATGCAATACAGTATTTATCCAATTTAATTGGTGTCCTAGGACGATAGTACTTTTAATACCAATTAAAAAATTAGGATATTTTTAATTTATTTACATATAAAATTCTAATTATATATATGTTTTATCTATACTCACGCAAACCGTCAGACCGAAACAAGTTTTGTTGGTGTGAATCGACCAAAACAAAAATCGAAAAACACGCTTACGAGAAAAACGACGTTATGGTGTGAATTCAGCCTAAATGCTTTGCTGGTTGTTTTAATGGTATTGTGGAAATTATAGGATTAATACAGAGTGCTTTTTTGTTTCAAAAAAGGATATGAGAAGCTAAAAAGTGTGGAAAATGTTTATTGTGTCCATATGTATATGTCGGATAGAAATAGTGAACAGATAGATAGATATTCTTTCCTTTAAAAAAGAAGTACTGACCTACACATTGTGTCAGTATGGAGACTTATTTTAGTATCGACAAGCGGCGTTTTGGCAACTGGGATTCGGCTGGTAATGCTTGGAAAAAAACACCGATACCAAGCTACATAAATGTAGCCGGATAGGACTTGTTTATAAAATATCATGGACAAATTAAGATTCGCAAGCTATGTGGAGAACAAGTGTTACCCTGTAGACAGAGTGTTGCCTGTAATTTACAACAAAATCCCCAGTCAAACCCCAAATCTAACATTTCTATAAATCGCATTCATTTTTGTGCTCATTGAACCGTCACCGCATCGCCGCCAATTTAGATGGTCGTTGAAATTCATTCGTTCCTGTGCTCCTCTGCTTAGAACAACGTTGTTAACAGTTAAATGTATTTATTTCTGTTTAAGACAACGATTGTATATATTTATTAATTTGATCAAGCCCTGTACGTAAATCAAGAAAATGTTTCGATATATTTTTAATTGCTATAGTTGATGTTGTTATAGGAATTACACGACAGACACGCCGGGTGTTTGTGTTGGATAGAGACAATCACTGGTCAAGTTACGCTGAGCTGCTCGATTTGTCAACACAGGGTTGACAACGAAGAGTAGGGCATTGTCCATGTTGAATTCTACATTTCTGGGATTCGTACCACTGATTTAAAGATTTCTGAACTTCGTGAGTTCGTATCTTTGATATCTGGAGCTCGGTTCACTGATCTATCTCTGCATTTCCAGACGCCTACTGCTAACAACGCGCCCATATAAATTAGTTAACTGACGTCACTCCTAGTGCATGAGAACTAACAGTTGTGCGCAGAGCTGCTCGCGTTCAAGCACATCTGCTGGAAATGGAAGCGATACCGAACACGAGGCCGAAATCCAACGAAAAAAAACAGAGAAAAAGTTTCGCGCTTGACCTGCAGGTTGAAAGAGGGAAGGCGAAGGGTGGAAGTGAACTTTCCAATTCTCTTATCGCTTTGTCAAACGCCGGGAAGGGACATTGGAATAAATTTTCAAACAAAATACAGTAAGTCATTTACCCGGCATCAAAGGAACATGGCTGCTGCTGCCCCAATACCGGTAGTTCTACAAGAACACAATCTACCGAATATGCAATCTTAATCCTTTATTTCAAACCCAGTACCTTTGGGAATGGCACCTTCTGTCAGCCCTTTCAAAATGTCGTAATATTGCACCAAACTGGAAGACACCAAACAAATGAGCCTTCATGCGATGCGGAACAGGTACAGAATGTAGATTCCCTCCTGGCCACCACAGAAACCTCAAGGCGTCACGATCCTGTGGCTCCACTTTAACCTGGTGAAACATCGCCTCCACATCTACTATCAAGGCAATGGGCTCCGTACGAAATCTAGTCAAGACGCCAACCAAATGACTTACTAGATCCGGGCCTTGCATAAGAATGCCGTTCAATGACACGTTCTTGCTTCTAGCTGCACAGTCAAAAACAACGAGGAGCTTGTCAGGCTTCCGTGGGTTAAGAACAGGACGGTGAGTCAGGTACCAGGTTCGGTTTTCAGTTACCACTTCTTCGTTCGGTACTTGCTCAGCGTAGTCTTTCAAGATGTAGGTCTGCACGATGTCAACGTATTTCTCGCACAGTAGATCATTGCTTAATAAACGTTTCTTTAAACTGGCAAGGCGTTTCTCCGCCATCAAACGAGTATCTGGCAGACGTGGCAGTGTGGGTATCCATGGCAAGGGCAGTTGGAAATGACCTTCGACCTGCTTTACCGATGTCGTCATCAGATCATAGTGTGTCAAACACAGAGGTTCCATCACCAAAGTCGGTTTTCCACAAGCAATCGATATCTCTCTGAAATAGAACACGTGCAACCTTGTTGTAACATGCTCTTGAGTTTTTCATAGCAGAGGATGTAAGTGACGGGCCAAACAGTGACCATCCTAACGGTGTTTTAACAGCATCTGGTCCTTCTCCCGAACCACAGCATACACTTTGAACACGAAAGGCTCCAGGAACATCAGCACCAATAAGAATGGTAACAGAGCCATCTTTCACATGGGGAAAATCCAATCCTTGCAAATGCGAAAATTTATCAGGTTTTCCGCGTCAGGAACAGTATTCGGTTGAACCGGAATTTCAGTGATTGACAACACCTCGGGCAACTTTATCTCCTCTCCACCGTTTAATGGTGAGATAGTAAGACTGACAGACGTGGCTTCGTAAGCCATCCTTTGATCCGTCAGTGTATGCAGGAGTACTCTCCGTTTAGTACCAGCAATCTTTAGTTTGTCAATAAGTCTCTGCTCACAGAAAGTAGAAGTCGAACCTTCATCCAGAAAGGCATAGGTGTGCACTACAACATCTTAATGTTGTACTTTAACAGGTACGACATTCAAATAAACTCCGCAGTTCTCGTTCTCCTTTAGATTTATTGACATCAAAGTAGGTGTTGCAGTGAATTTAGATTGAGTAGGGGCAAGAGGATGGTCCATCGTAAATGAACCGTGTAGGATAAATGTGGTGATGTCGTCCCCAGTGCTGTTTCGCACAAAGGCTACTAACAGGTGTTTCAGATAATGCAGGAGAAGTAGGCTTACCTTTATCAGAAGTTACAGTGTTATATGTAGCTACTCTGGTGTTCCGTCTGGGTGCAACAACTGCGGGTTTGTCATGAGGTCCGCCATACACAGCTTCTCTTCCATACAGCGAATTGAAAACTTGTGCCTTTTCTGCGACAAATTGAACAAATTCCAGAAATCCGGCCTGTCGACCAGTCTGGTGAAGAACATCCACGGACCGGTCCACCCACTTTTTCTGTAGTGGGTAGGGAAATTTACGAATTATGATTTTCATTGTGTTAATTGAGGTCAAGCCGGCATATTCTTGAATGTCTTCAAGAGAACTTTTACATAGATTTGAAAACTCTATCAAACTTTCAGGATTTCCCGGCTTGACATCAGGGCTTCGTTTCAAACGTTGTTCACATGCGTTGGCAATAATATGCGACTGACCATACTCTCATAGTGCAGCCTTTGTCTTGCCTTCGAATATCCATCGGAACAATTCTTGCTGTAGATTTCCAGTTTGTTTGCGATAGACGGTTCGCAATACTGCAGCAAACACACAAGTCGCGACTCTTCAGATTTTGTCCGACTGTGAACATGCGATTCTATTGCTCGGATAAAACACCAATAATTCAAGGGGTCGCCATTGAACTTTTTGATTGCCGGTTGTGGTAACATAATACGCTGTTGCAGGAATTCCTTGTCAGGCTGTGAACGGGCGGGTTGGCCTCGCGGAGGCTCCCGTTCGAATTTTGGTTGAAAATGCTCATATGCGGGTAAATTTCTTTTCACATACTCAGACAGATGTGGTGTCCTCCCAATTCCCCTGTTAGAGCCGTGATTACCAGGAAGCGAATCGACAGAATCCCTTTCAATTTTTCGCGCGCGCTGCTGCTCGCTAAAAACACGTGAATCGCGATCCAGGTTACGTGACAAGGAAATTGGATCAATATGTTGTGGCGTGTTAAGATTCGGTGAATGACAAACATATGAGTCTAGTACACGATATGCAGCTAGGGTTCTTGCAGGCACAGTGTGAAGGCTTGCTTCATGTTTCTTATAGGGTATGCTGGGCTTCAATACATTCATAGGTGGCGGTTGGAGCAATTTTGGGAATGGCTCAAGCATAAATGAAGGGCTAGGGGTAGGCGACACTCGTAACTCATCAAGTCGCTCCCCAACAGACATATCATCCTCCTAGGCCTTAACCTCGGCTTCGGCCATCTCAAGGTCACGGCCCACCTGTTTTCTTAAGCGATCAGCTTCTTGTCGCTTTTGTTCAGCATCCAGCTCCGCTTGTTGCATAGTTTCACTTAGCTTCTGTAGTGCATGGCTCTTGGCTAATCGTGCTAGCTACAGTTTCACATAGGCTGCCCTTCGAAGGCTTCTTGTAGAGCTAGTCGTATATGAACTCTTGATCTCGACTCCATTTAGATTTTCGTCCAGGTGTAGAGAATCACATTGCTTGATCCATTCCTTCACTCGTTCATCAAATTCCGACTTCTCACGCTTGGAATCAGGTCGATGTCGTGACACCTCTATTTTTGATTCGCTATCATTGAACGATGCGTAGGCTGCCAGCAGTCCCGTATGAGCATCCTCTACATTCACCAGATGCTTTTTCACAGCATCAACATTTTTGGCGTCCGACATTAACCTTTCAACAGACAAGTAGCTATGCTGCATTTTTTCTTTGCATTTGGCCAGTAGTTCAACAGGATCCATATTGAACAGAACACAGGAATAGGGGTAGGTAATAAGCAGCTAGATTTCAACGATCACCAGATCGTCCGATAGTTGCAACGATGTTACGCCACCCTTCTCGGGCCTGTCTGGTCACCCGGAGTGACGTAACAGGGTTTGTTAGACAGGAATTGTCCTCAGAGCAACGCGCTTGCTTAATGCCAAGATTGTCACAAATCTTTATTGTCGTTGTTAAAGGTCGATGTAGTATCAAAGCGCAGCAAAGCGAAGCGAAGCGGTTGCTATAAACAAATAATAAGTTTCAATATACATTCGGAACAAAGGTAAATACAAAAAAGAAACACAATGCATACCAACTATGTTGGACCCAGTCAGATTTGACAACTAAATAGTTCTTAGGCCGTAGCGACAACACTTTCTTAGGCTGTACCCACACAGCAGACTTAGACAAAAAGAACTACAAATGGAATAACTACTTTTGCGACACGAGAAGGTAATTCCCCCCAAAACCATAGAAATGTTAAAAGAAATTTCGACAGGGGACAATTCTAGAACAAAAGTTACTACCCGAAATTAATAATAGAAATGACATGTGGTGACGTATCAATTAAAGTCAGTCCTTTCAAAATCGCATAATATTGAAGTCATCCCTTTTAAAATTACGTAATATTAAAGTAAACCCTTTTAAAATTGCATACTGCTAAAGTTAGCCCTTTCAAAATCGCATAATATTGAAATCAGTTAGTTAGCCTTTTCGTGCGACCCAAATTAGCCATAGATTTTTATTACAACATGTTGCCCAATCTCATACCAAACAAGGAAAATCTCTTTCTTTGTTTATTGTTGTTAACCAACGAGCAGACTTCTTCACAGAACATGGATATCAAGTTGGGATTCGTAACCAGGTAATACATTACCGGGACATAAATGCGTAAAGACGTTTTAGTGTTATTAAATAATGATGTAACATAGTATTATTTCTGGTGTGAAAATGTGGCTGTTTCGCACGAGAGTCAAGCTGGAAAGTTTCACCGTCAATTTTAACGCAATCAGTTTAAAGTACAGGAACTAAACCTGAATTTAGCATGTAAACAATTATATACAATAGAAATGCACGGATTGAGAGCTTCATGCAACCCCATAAAAAAATAGCAGAATAGGGTGGTTTAATTATATAACTTGACTTAGGCTACATGAAATGGTGCGATAATTGAACGAAGCGCATTTCTTGAAGCGAGGGTTAAAAAGGCTAGCGTACGCCCGGAAGATGGGGCAACAGAGCATTAACCGTGACAAGCGGTTAAGATAAAGTCAACTGACGCTTTGAAAGTTAATTTACACCTCTTTAACTCGACATCATACTTTGATTCGTGCACTTCGCATTCCATGTATAAACGAGATAACTTTGTAATTGTAACCAATAAACTCTCCTCGTATTTATGAATTTTTAACTTTGCAAGGCTTGGTAGCTTACTGTTTGTGTCAGATAAACATGGTGTCGTGCAGTTACGCGATCGAACCAAGGATGTTAGCTCCCCGTAATTTAACAAACACTTCAACAACAGACTCCAAAGTTCAGCTTTTTAACCTCAGTGACGCGAAAAAAAAATATGTGTTAGGCCGGTCGTGTGCGATATGTGTGAATTTATAACAAGCGTTTCGTACCTAGGGCGGGGAAATAGTTTTCTACTGGAAAGGAATTCATAATTCCAATGTGTAAGAAAGTTAACAATGTATATACATGAATAAGAAAAACACAACTGAAATTAAAATATCCAAGTTTTTTCCGGTGTCGATTTGTGTCCAATTGTGCTTGTTTTGGTTCAACGCATTTATCAAGAAACTGCTTTAAAACTTGAAGGTAACGGTTCTTTTTATGTCGTTTTACTTAAAATTCACCACGGTGTAGTTAAAATGTATTAGCTAACACGTACAGACGATTTAACTCAATGTGAAATTTCATTCCTTTTGATATAAAGCGTAAATAACATTGATCTCTAGTTCTGGTGGAATTGAATGCTGTGGATTTCCATGAAAATGGTTTAAATATGGATATGCATTTCATAGAGTTATATTAGTACATTTATTTTGCCATATATTAATTGTGCCCTTCTTTTTTTACTGCTTTTAAAGGATAAAAAACAAATAAACGAGTTACTGGCGTAATTTTTATTTTTGGTCATTTAAGTTTTATTTCATAAGTTTACGATTTAAGTTTTCATACGGTCAATTGTCAAATAACCTTGCATCAAAGGTCTGGTTACCGATATGCAATTTGGTAAATACGCTAGAGATACTACTAAAGTTTCAGTTCAACCGATTAAACCAGTGGAATCATACGTATGCGCCTTTCCCAAACCCCAAACCGACTAGCATGAGCTACTGTCATATAGAATATTCATGTTGAACTAATGAAGGTTGATGCTGATGAATCGGTGTTTATAGATAGTCAATAATCAAATAACCAACTGATAAACTAACATTAAAATTGTTGAACTACGATACCATTTAATCAGTCAGTAAGCTATATATATAATATTGACCCTTTAACCTTGCAAGGCTTGGTAGCTTACTGTTTGTGTCAGATAAACATGGTGTCATGCAATTATGCGATCGAACCAAGGACGTTAGCTCCCCGTAATTTAACAAACACTTCAACAACAGACTCCAAAGTTCAGCTTTTCGAATTATTTATATTTTTACCCAAAGAGCCGAACCGGTTGTTTGTCAGATTATTTTCCGGCTCTGGTTTACTTATATTATTTAACCCGTGCAGGTTTAATTCTTATTTTATTGATTAAAAATAGAATTTCGAGTTCTGTTCCAGTTCGTACAAACACAACCATTCCGATAATTGCAAAGAACGACATCACGAGAAATAAGACTAAAAATTCAATCAACTTTTACATATAAACCACCACTATTTTTAAAACCCATTTTGTCCGACGCTATATGTTTGTGATGTAAAAATGTAAGAGCCCTACCCGTTTCGTTACCACTTTGCCGCGCTATTCCTACCAAATGTGCCAAATTGACGATTCGTTAGTTTATTAAGCGCCTATGCTGGTAACAAGTATTGCAAATACCGTATCTTTTTATGTACTATAGTGGAAATGTAACGCACACCAGGGCTCGTTTGTTGCGTTATGTTACGTAATGTTACACTTTTCTATATCTATATTACACCTTACGTACACTTTCGATACATTTATTCCTTTACTTCTCAACATGTTTTATCTGCATCAATTTTTTTACACTCCCGCTTTTATTATCTCTCGAGGTAAATAATTAACGTTCGGTGCTGTGTGGATTTTTCGTAATTCTGATGTTTACGAGCATGCGTAACTAAAATTGAGTTACACTTAAGACTTGTTTTTAATAACGAATCTTTTTTTAAATTTTAACCGAAATAGATTTAAAAGACGGTACAAACATGCGAGTAGCAAATATTACATGGGGTATGTCTACAACAAAACATTTCGAAGGTACATGGGCTGCTGACCAAATTTAAGGTCAAGTATACCTTTGTGGCAAAATGCCATATGTAATCTGCATTTGAATGCGCATACTGAGTTCATACGTAATCACCCATCACGTATTATCACGTCACCTCATGACGCATTGACACGCAAAGCAGTTATTCACATACGTCATTTATTTGTCTATAAAGCTATGCGCATGTGATGAAAATGTATCTTAAACAATTCAACGTCTAATACAGTACAGTCCACTGGTTTGTCGAATACAAAATAGTTTAAGCTGCCTACCAGCTTGGATGTCGTGAAACCAATATCGAGTTTGTTTACACAATTCATTATATCAGGGTAAAACATAAATTCAAACCGAATTAATAATTTTCAAAGCTATTTGTGTTAACAATAATGCGCATTGTCGCGTAACCATAATGAATGGCTATTGTTATTCCACAATATCAATATGTATTGTTATATTACAATGTGTAAATTGTATTATTTGTGCTGGTTTAAAACTTAATATTTTCAATTAGTTAACAATTCCCCCCCAGCTAACTATATCACTAACGACAGGTTGCATGTGGAATATTAAGATGTGTATCAACAACAGTCTGTCTCTCATCACGTGACCATTGTGGAAAGTTTTAACTCAACATAATTCGTCTGCAACCAAGAAAAACAAAAGTAAATAGCACACAAACAAAGTATTATCATATTTACTCGACAGTGTTTTTATGACTGAAATAAATTTATAAATACAATAATCCTAGGCTTGTTCAATTCTGAATCCACGTTATGATAGAAATGCATTACCAAAGTTCCCATGTTCGTTATAAGTAATAGAATGCTTAACATTCGTAGTTACAAAAACAGCGAAAACGAACGCCACATACTAGAACTAACATAGAGCGAGAAATTTTAATTCGCTTTGGGTTAAACAATCATTCTCCTTTTTTAATGTCAAATTGCATTAATTTGCCAAATGTTTATATAAAAGCATTAATTGGGTATACATTTAGTAGGATAGGTGCAGTAGCACGTAAATATAACAACTACGTTCCAATATTTAATACCATTGTTTACCCGTAATATCATTCCGCAGGTTAAATAACGCATTTATTGCTTTAAACAGAGAAAAAAACACATCGGATAGCCAGAGAACAAAACGTTTTGCTACAAAGTTCTGTTGTTAAATAGTTTAAACACGCTCTGAATTGATGCCTCGCAGATTTAGCTTAAGCTGTGTACATTGTATGTGTGTATGTCGACCCAATGTATATGCAACATATGGGACTTGGTATAATAGTGGTATATAACTTACCGCGGCTTGTTCTTCCCCCTCCATTTCAGCTTCTCACACTTTGTGCTTGAAGCCTCCGCAAGAATCGCTTGCCTCTACGCGTCGTCTTCGTCGTTTCCACGCGTTCGTCGATTTGGTAGATTTCTGCACAACATGGTAAAGAATAAATATATTTAGTGCTGACAAAAAGTTTCTCTGGGCGTTTTTCTTTTAAATTAGTAATTCCTACATTATAGATTGTCGTTAAAGTCATTATCATCATGGTAGATTGGGTTAAAGTCATTATCATCATGGTACATTGGGGTTAAAGTCATTATCATCATGGTACATTGGGGTTAAAGTCATTATCATCATGGTATACTGGGGTTAAAGTCATTATCACCATGGTAGATTTTAAGGTAATGACGTCACATTGAGTCCATATGAACCGTAGATAGGAAACATATGACAATTAAAACAAACACAACGGAACAATTCACAAGAAAACAGGAAAGCAAAATCGGTGCTCGTGTACCTAAATATATAAAGTTTATATATCTGGACGCAAGTTATCAAGCTGTAGAGTGTAGACGTAGAGTATTAATCCACATTGTGTTTTAACCGGGCTGCATCGTCATATCGATTATGGCGATATCATCGATATCACAGCTACGATACTTGTAAACGCGTATCGTGAATATTGTACAACCGCTTTGTTTCTTAGGGAAGGTTAAGCTAACGTATTTTTGTATAGTATAAATATAGTTCATGCACCCACAAATGCATTAATATGTCTAACACACTTAGAAACACTTTTAATTGTAATGTAATGATCGTAATGAACCGTAGTCTTACGCCTATTATTGTGTATTATTAGGGGTAATGTGTTTATGATATTTTTAAGTCCATTACGGCAATGGTACCATATATAACTTTTTTTACTTACAAACTTAGCATACCTTAAGTTGTACTTACTACGTAATATAAAGTACAACAACCAACGAGTTAAATGCCGTTTTGGGTATATGTAGGTTCTAGAAAAACTTTACAAACGCAAAATTTACGAACTATGCTGAAACGCATTTCAGTTCGTTATAGACGTTTGAATTAGATATTGGGAATTCCCCATGTTTACTTACCTTTACTATCGCGATACGTGGACCAGCGATTATGGATACATTTTTTAAATGTAACATTGCAGTTCTAGGTTTAACCCACAACTACACAATCGGATAAGCATTGCTGACAAACGTCTTACTACGACTACACACATAAACAAATAATTATTAAACACGATTCCGCTCACGCTTTCACTGTGTTGTCGAATCCCAGCAAGGAACACGGGATACTTGTTTCGTCTCCACCGATGTCCGTTCTCGTCGATTCTTTTTTCCGCAAAAGCTGGTTTTCGGGTTTTCTGTAGAGTTTTATTTTATTGTTATGAATATTAAACACATAATGGTCTCCAGCCTCATGTCTACACTTTGTACAGGAAATCACAACAAAAGTGAACAATTACCTCTCTCACAGGCAAGGGTTCTCAAGTTCAAATTATATAAGATATTATCAGTCTTATCTACCTCTTTTACAGGAACCCCAGGAAGTATCGTCGACCACCTGCTTGTCACAGCCGCTTCGTGTTTGATCGCTTCCACAGTTGTTTAAATTGTTTCTGCGTGGTAGATAGTGATAATATCCATATTAAAATTTAATTATTAGGATGATGGTATTGCTGTACATAAGTCCGTATTTAAACTTAAGGTTCAAAATGTTTTAGTGACCAATATACGTCAAAATAAAATGCTTTCGCCGATAGTGTGTTATTTCCTATTAACTTGTTATAAAAATGTAGCTGGGCAGCAACGCCAACCCATCACAGTGGATATCATTTATGTACACAATTCTACGGCGTAGCACAAATACGACGCGTCTTACCTTTGCGCACGAAACACCAGCGAGGACCACAGATCGCCTCCTCTGCAACAAGTCCCTTCTGTTGCTTGAATAGTTTTTTCCGCAGGAGATCTCCGTTGCAAATAAGTGTCAATTTTTCCTTTCGTGCTACTTGTGTTGCATTACACAACTTCTAATCGAGGTAATGAATGTTTAAATGAGATGTTGCCATTTATAGCAAAGAAACGCGCAAACACCTTCGTTATCGCCTTTTTCTCTTTTAACCTAAAGTTAACCTCCTAACTGAAGCAGCTCACCAATGTAGATTGCTGTGTTTGAACAAAGATATTTGTGGTTTGACAAAATATTCTTCCAAGTTGAACGACCGATTGTCATAATAACCCAACTTATACTGACGGTGGTCTATGTACTACCTTGTTTGTCCGTAAGCTATTCCAAAGGTGTATATGTGTCGACCTTAAAATTTTCCGGTTTGCGTGTATAAGAGACAATTAATATCGGTGTAATTTGTTGTATGAATGGGGATGATCGTACATGAACGGTCGGCAATATTAGGTGGAACAGGGGTCAGGTCGCCTCACAAACATTTAGCGGACAATGAAACACATGGATAGCAATTTATATCTCTTTGTTTTAAGCATATGATGTATAACGAGCGTGGCTTAGGATATTTAGTTATATATAGTCACTAATAAACAGAAAGGATAGCATTGTAACAAATTAAGATCATACAAACTTTAACCTACCTACATGATTGCTGAAATAGCATCACATACAACTGATGCAAAACCTTAAACACAAATATCGTAAACCAGAGACGGAACACAGAACGAAAAGTAAACCAAAAGGTGGCGCTAAAATATCATAAAACAGCTGGATATAAAAAACACACACAAAAATGTGTACGGTCGTGTGGCCAAATGGTTAACGCGACCGATACATATACCAACTCTTTTACAAAAAACGGTCCTAGTGACGAGCCCATCATGGGTTCAAAACTTGGCTCGGTAAAAAAACAAAAAAAAAACAAAAAAAAAGACACGCAAAAAGGATTCTTGATTTGTCGTCCTACAGGAAAGACGCACACAATAGAGAAAAGCGTGAGACTGGTAAACAAAATGGCGAGGACAATTTGTGTGTGGCTAAAGACTCAAGAGCATATTAATAGACAACAATTTACGGAAATCATTAAAAACTCTGGAATGCCAACAAAAAGTGTCGTCGGAATTGTAGAAAGAAGAGGAAAGTTATTTGACATAACTTGCAACGACAGGCCAAGCATCCAGAAACTACACGAGAAACTTAGAATTGACGCTAAAGTAGCTTCAGTGTATCTTTACGAGAGCGACACCACAAAAGTAACAATAGGCTGGGTACCAATACCCATGCCCAACCAGGATATTAAATTAGCCATTGAAGAAAAATATAGGTCCGTTTTAAAAATTTCAACAAAAAAGACGCGACGGGCTGCTGGTTAACTGGTTTAAGAGTGGTTAGAATGAAAAAGAAAGATTAAAAAAACCCATTTCAAGGTATATTAATATAGGAGATTTTGAACTTTATGTAACATACAAAGGGCAGGATTTTACATGCAAGTATTGCGGAAAACACGGCCACAAACAAGCAGAATGCAAACAAAGCGCTCGATTATCCTCCATTGCCGCGAAATCTGCCGTCGGCACAACAGAACCAGATAAGCAAGGACGACCACGCAACAATAAAAGATGTGCCCACAGCCACCTCAACACTGACAAAATCGAACCAAACCAGCTTCACTTTGGTATAAAGACAAATGAATGCGGAAAAAATAACGATCGAGGACCCAAAATGTCAAAAACGCGACAGAAAAAAACAGTCTAGACGCTACAGGCCCGGTGGCTAAAGTATAAGTATGTGTGCTGCAAAGTTCCAATTTAAATGTCTGACTTGCAGCAAGGAAGGAGCAGCAACTGACCAATCGAGCAATTTCTAGTGCTGGGGATGTAGAATCGAACACATTATGGTGGAACCTTGTAGTCAACCAGAAGACAGATTTCTATTAAAGCATGATTGCAGAGCTACATAATGTTATTATTGCTACACCCAGATGAGAAAGATGCCATGTTGCAGAATTTTATCCCTCAAGATGCAAGAGGAAACAACCTATTCAATTGTATGGACTGCGAAAAACTCTCCATGCTATGTAAGTGTACTTACATTACACGATGTGTTAACTGTAAAACCTATATAATTAACGGTTTTTTTATATTTTTTTATTAAAAACCGCGATTAAAATACATGGGTACACAACATATGAATTGGTATGTACGATTTTTTTATATTTTTTGTTTGTAACTCTGGGTACACAACCGAAATGGATCAAAAAGCGTGGTGGACAACTTTGCGACAATATATTCAGCTTTTGTTCAAAAATAGTATTGCCATTGTGGGTTATTATACTTTTATAACCGGTTAGGATACCTAGAGTATTGCCATAAATTTTGGTGTGGGATAAAATATCAGAAGGAATGTAGTTGAGGGGTTTCTATTGGGTATATATCTCGTAATTTGAATCGTTCTCGAAATAATTCGTTTCCCATTTTCGTACGCTGTTTTTCGACGAATTTTTTGATTTTTGTATTGATGACCCAAAGTGTTTTCCGAATGAATACCTTGTTATTCCAGATGTATTCATTTTTTATATCAAGTATCGTTTTCACTTTTATTATTTCTCTTTTTAAGATGTTTGTGAGTTTTAGCGCAATAATGTTAGTTGTATTATTATATAGTATTATCACTTCGTTAAGTATTATTTTATCTTTACACATCTGGTTATGAATTCGCTCGATATTCTTTTTAATTTTATTAATGATTCCGCATTCTACTAAAATATGATTAATACTATCCGTCGGGAGTTTACAATTTGGTGACAAAATTTACAATTAGTGAGCGCTATATTTCCGTTTTGGTGAATTTTATTGGTATGCGTTTTAATCCAATTGCCTAGAAAGAAAGCTTTATGTGCGTTTTTAAAACTGATATCTCTATCTATGTTATCGAAAAATGGTTTAGTTCCTTTGCTTTTTAGCGTGATTTGTTGCCATGGTATTATTATATTGTTAAAATATCGTAAATTGGTCTTAATTTTGGGGTGGACCAATCGTAATTTTGTTGACTAAGAGTTATCACGATTCGTTTGAGTTGGAGGAATATGGTTTCCGCTTCGCTGGCATTTGGTCGCATATTGGTATAAAGATTGGGGTTTGTTAATTTTAAGGTACAGATGTTAGTTTAGTGATCGTAAAGAGTCGAGTCGCTCGTGCTGCCTCTATTTTGAGGTTGATGTCCGGGACGTATAATCCTCTGTCGCAGGTTGGCGCTATTAACGTTTTTCTAGCGATTTTGTCTATTATACTTGGGTGCAAAATAAATTTAAAGATATATGTATTAATTTGTTTAATTACGGATTTTGGGATTATTATATATTTTGCTATATTTAGGATTTGCGGAATAAAGAGGGCGTTTATAATCATAACTCTTCCTTTTAATGTTAGTTTACGGTCCCTATGTTTATAGAAAAGGGTTCTAATTACCCGAGTTATTTTGTTTAGGTTTTCGTTTGTGCACGTGGCTGTGAGGCTCACGTGAAGGCCAAGTATTTTTATCTTTTCACTAATTATATCGTCGCCAAAAGTTGATTTTGCAACTTCAATAAGTTGGGGATCGTGGGAGATTATCTGCGTTTTATTTGCGTTTATTCTTTGTCCGGATATTGTTTCGTAGGTTTTTAGTTCTTGCATTGCCTCTTTTAGCGATTCTTTATTTGCTAGCAAAAGGGTTAAATCGTCCGCGTACTGTTCGGTTTTGATTTCCGTAGGACCGAGTTTTATTCCCTTGATTTTTGGGTTTTTATTTATATTCATTCGCGTAAGTTTGGTTTCTGCTCCAAGTAGGAATAGGAGCATGCTACACGAACACCCCTGGCGGATACCACGTTTTATTGTGATTGGCCGCGTGATGGCGCCGTTTACTATTATTTGACTGTTTATGTAGTTATATAGGATTTTTAACCAGGTTATAAGCGTTGGGGGGGATTGAGTTTAACTAATATTGCGTTTATAAAGGAAAGACTTACACGGTCAAAAGCTTTTTTAAAATCGATCGCCACTATTGAGGATTGCTTTTTAATTTTTTTTGTCGATTCTATTATGGCGGTTATGTTGTACAGAGCGTGGTCGAGCGTTCTTCCCTTTAACCCACATTTTTGGTTCTTACTAATTATATTGTTCATTGTTACATCGCATCTTTTCGTTATTATTCCGCTAAGTATTTTGTAGTCTGTATTTAACAACGATATAGGACGCCAATTTTTTATTCCCGTTTTATCTCCTTTATTTTTATATATTAATTTTAATATTGCCGTTCTCATAGTTTTTAACATTGTTCGTTTGATTAATATATTGTTATACAGTTCTTCCAAATCATATTTCATGTGTTTCCATAGGTTCTTATATAATTTTAGCGTAATCCCGTCACTCCCCGGCGAGCTATCATTATTCATATTATTTATTACTTCGCGAATTTCGTCTGCGGTTATTGGTTGGGTTATTTTACGGCGTTCATTTTCATTGATATTGGCGATATCTCTTTAAGGTATTTGGCGTAGTTAACTTTCTCGTCTTCTATCGACCATAGATTGCGGTAGAAATTATAGATTTCATTTATTGTTTTTTCTTGGAGACCTGGTACGATTTCCGTCCGGCTTTTTTACGTGGTATAGCCGGTCTCGATTTTGATTACGTTTTTCTATGTTAAAGAAGGTTTTTGATGGGGATTCTTCATTTTCTATTGGCTTTATTTTTGCCCTGATAAGCGAAACTTGATGCTTTTTTTCTTCGTACGTCTTTACGTTACGTTTTATCTGTTTTTTTTTCCTTGATTATATTTTCTGTTATTTGATCCGTTTTAATCGTTTCCAGTCGTTTCATGCTCGCTTCGTATCTATACCGTTCGGCTTGGTTTATTTCGATTGATAAATATCTTGTTTCATTTGTTAGAATCGTTTTCCCATTCTCCCACCAGTTTAACACGTTTTTGAATTTACTTTTTTTGCTTTTTCCCTAATTCCCAATGCTGTATTAGGTGATCTATTACGTCTTCGCAATCGAGTATGGCGTTGTTTATTTTATTTGTTGGCGTACCCCATTGATTATTATTCTTTACGTTAATTATTATTATTGGGCAGTTGTTATGATCCGTGAATGTGTTTATTTTATGGTCGATCGTCGATTCGCGATGCGGAGTTTGCGGCATTTCTCGTAAATTCTATTTTTCTCCGTGAATTTTCCGAAAGGCGTCGTGCATATTCGCGTGTTTGGTTAATTCATTTAGCGCATCTCTATCTCTTTTAAGGTCTGAATTATAGCCGTGCTTTACGTCGTTTCTTCCTAAGAACATATTGAAGTAACCCATGATAAGTCGTAATGCGTTGGTATTGCTCGCGGTCTTTTGTTTTAGGTTTTTTAAGGTATTTTCTCTTTCGATCACAGATTCGTGTCTCGCGCCGGATTTCAGGTAGACGTTGTATATTTCGATGTTGTTGTCTTTTCCGCTTAGGTTAGCGTATTGAACTCTATTTTCTAGGATTATGTTGTGCGTCAGCGTATACTCGCGGAGTAGCCGGTTCCTAATGATAATCGCCGTACCTTGACGGAAAGCGCGATTGGGTCTGGATTCCGTATTAATCAGGATCTCTATGTCCATTTTTTTCTTGAATTTTTCAACGTCTTTG
>CH001366.1:261550-273884 GCA_000149265.1 Ciona savignyi | reverse complement strand
TGTTTATTTTTTGACTAAAGCCATTCAAATTTATAGTTCCAATGTGCGTCTTGCGTCGCGTGTGTTAACCGTCAGATGAGTATGATGAGAAGAGTTTTCTTTGTCTTTTGGGTGATGGTTTACTGGCGAAAAGTTTTGTCATTTCGATTACGGATTTGCGTGCTTTGGTTGGGGTTAAACTTTTGTATTCAGTAGTACCGTAGACTGACTCCTGTTGGGAGTCTTTTCTTCCGATCACGTGTTGTTTGTCCGCCTCTTCTATGATTTGGATGGTAGTATTTAAGGATTCTGGGTCTTTTTCTGATTTTTTTTGTTGTGTGGTTGCTTGATCTGTATCGGTCTCTGAGGAAGTGCCGCTTTGGTTAAATTGTTGGTTGTAGCTTGTCTTGTTTTTGGCTTTTCTGAATCTTGTATTTCTGGATCGTTGTTTTTTGGGTGGTGTTTTTTCCTTTGTATTGAGTTGCGGGTAGTCGGTTGTGTTTAGCTGAGTAAGGTTAACTGTTATTGCATCCAGTTGAATGGGGATGATGTCCTCTTCTTTTTCTTCGGTATTTATGGCATTTAGAGCGTCGAAGCGGTTTTGCGTAACCGTTGGTGCATGTATTTTGTTTCTTGTATCTCATGGGGAGTATCTATTTACCATCTGCCAGGGGTTGCTATTGTTGTCTTCCCTGTGTCCAAGTTGTAATTCCATGTCCTGACTGTGTTCAAATTCTTGGGTTGATTGCTGCTTTTTACATTTTAGGTATGTAGTATTGGAGGTGGATTGGAATACTGTTTTTGGGGATCTTCGTGTGGTGCTTCTGCATGCCCTGGTGGTGTGTCCGTGGTTGTTGCACGATTGGCAGTAGCCTTTTTGGGGGCACTTCTGCTGCTCGTGGCCGCGGCATTTACAATAACGGCAGAGGGGTAAATTTGCCTCCCCTGGTCTGGTGACGGTGACCAGGCGCCTGGCGATTTTTATTACAGGTGGGATGTTTTTCACCTTGATGTTGTCCAGGGATATATTAACACACCCATTTTTCTCATCTGACGGGGTAAATGTTATGGTATTTGTTTCAAAGTAGTTGATGATTTCTTCCATGTTTGGTATTTCATTGTTCTCTTTTTGTTTTATTAAGGTGATCAAGAATTGACAGTCTTTGAAGTTTTCCATAATTACACCATCGACCATGTCGGCGATGTCAGCGAGAGGGGCGCCTACGGCAAACAACTCCATAAAGGAGGAAACAGACATATGTTCAATCCTTCCAGTAAGCTGGAAGATGAGGGATCTTGGTAGGTCTGCATCTAATTCTTGAATCTTATTCATCTTTTATGGTGATTTTTGTGGGTATGTTTTTGTTAATGTTTGTTTTATTTTTTTACAGGTGATATATTGTGTATCCCGTTAAAAACTCACTTATATTATACCCCTCAACAAGGTAATGTATTAGATATGAAGGTATTTGTTAATTTCCAATACTTTGGAAATATCAGCAAAAAATGCTAGTTTAGTCGCAATTTAGGGAAAATTCCCTTTAAAAAGTGTTGCCGTTTTGAAAAAAAAGACAAAAGGCGGAAAAAAATGGGGACTAGCGAAAACGCAAAAAGGTGAGAAAAAAGTGGCAACACTGGGGAGAGAAAAAATATCACCAAGAAAGTGCTATCTTTTTTTTTTTTTTTTTTTTTTTTTATTGGGCGACTAAAACACGTTTACATAATAATGCGCAAAAAAGGGATCAGTAAAACAAGGTTATATAGTCATTATACAATTTACATAGTTACATATTTACATAGTTACATATTTACATATTTACAAATTGCTTTTCCCATATTTACAGATAAATTATTAATTTATACAATTGTTTCAGGTGGATTTTCGGATGTTGTGGAATCGTTGGAATGAAGAAGCGGGTTCGTTGCTAAGGGAAGAAATGTAAAATTCCACCCAACAAATAGAAGTCTGCTTTGATAAATTTGGTTAAGGTAAGTTGGTATCGAATATTGTTATATTGAGTCACTATGTCCAATTAGCCCTTTTTCAAAATTAAATATAGAAAAAAATAAAATAAAAAAAAATAACATTAATTATATGGATTAAAATTATTGCAGTCGGAATTTTGTATATACATATTCGGTGTCATATTTCACGAGGAGTTGGCGAATGTTTAATTTAAATTTTGTTTTTACAACCCACAGGATCTTCCTTGAGAATTCTTGATTATGCCAAAGATATGAGTTATTGTGATATAATCTCAATTTCTCTTTAACAATCCTGTGTTTGAAAAAATTAAGAAGTTTAATAATTAGTAGTTCGTATTTCGGGGTAAGTAGACCTTGATTATATAGAATAAGATTGGCGTTGTAAACGTATGTAGAATTGGATATTTCGTTTGCGTAGTCATAGATTTGATCTATTATGCGTCTGGTTATTTTACACGAGGTTAATAAATGATGGAAATCATCAGTTGAGGCTTTGCAGAAGTGACATCGGCGTATATATGTTTTACCAGCGAATGCATTTCTAATATTGCGTATTTTAAACCAGTCACCGTGGGGGAGGATGTTTCGGACGAGTTTGTACGACATGTCGCGATCGAAATTTGAAAAAAAGGGCCGAATGCTTTTAGATGTAAGCGAGATATACTTCCATGATATTATTGTTTGATTAATCTCTATTTCAGTCGTCGTAGCAATGTCCTGTACCAAGCTTTTGTATATATTTCGCATGCTACCGTTGCTCCAGTCAAACAAGTTACGTTGTAACGTGTAAAATATATGGCGAATGGATTGATATATAGCGTTGGGATACACAGTATTCGGTAGGCTATTGCTATATAATGTTTTATTTATTGAAAGCATGGTTGAACCCAGATTGAAACGAGCCCAGGCATGCCAGAGTTCGGAGATATTATTAATCGATTTGAGTTTAATTATTCGAGTGGTTAGAAGAGCATCTAGTCTAGTTTTAATATTGGTAAATTCTAGTCCGCCGTTCTTATATGTGGCATATAGTTTGGTCCGACTCATATATTCAAATTTATATGGATGCCACACAAATTTGAATATGATGGAGTTTATTTGGTTTAGACGAGATTTGTGGATGACATAGAGATCTCCAATTAAGTTAAGAATAGGGAGGATCAGGGTATTAATTATATATTTTTTCCCGTTGAGGGTGAGTTGGCGTCGCTTATTTATATTTAGTATGTGCATTATTTTTGTTTGATATCGTTCCCAATTTTCTTCTTCACAGCTTCTATGAAAATCAAAGAAAATGCCAAGAATTTTGATTGTCTGAACAATAGAAATATTTGGGAATAAGGTACGTATTTCTGTTACCGATTCATTATTATTACTCATAATTTTCGTTTTTCCAATATTGATTTTTTGATCTGAAAAAAGTTGGTATTGATGAAGTTCATAGACAATATGGTGCAAGGAGAATTTGGACCCAGAAAAAATGGTAAGATCGTCCGCATATTGTTCTGTTTTTATTTCTATATTATTTATTCGATATCCAATTATATTTTTGTTATTAGTTAATTTACATGTAAGAACTTCTAGGCTTATTAGAAAAAGTATCATAGATAAGGGGCATCCTTGGCGAATACCTCTTTTTATAGATATATGTGGCGTAAACGTTCCATTTACTTTAATTTTACTCGTAATTTCCGTATATAATATTCGTATCCATTTGATTAAAGATGATGGGATACCAAATTTCTCACATATTTTAATTATAAAAGACGGACTAGTCCGATCAAAAGCTTTTTGGAAGTCGATCGCAAAAATGGTTAGGTTATTATTAAAATGTGTAGCAGATTCAATTGCGGCTTGAATATTATATAGGGCGTGATTCATATGTCTCCCCTTAAGTCCACATTTTTTATTTGGACTAATTATGGAGTCAATAATGAGGTCGAAACGGTTACTTAATATTTTGCTGAGGATTTTGTAATCACAATTTAATAGGGAAATGGGCCGCCAATTTTTTAGATCATGTTTATCACCTTTTTTATGTATTAATTTTACAATAGCTATTTTCATGGTGGGGGTTAACGATTGTTTTAACCAGATATTATTAAATAATTCTACAAGATCATACTTGATGATCGAAAAATGTTTTTTATATACAATATAGCTTAGTCCGTCGCAACCGGGCGAGCTGTTTCCATTCATTTCGTTTAACGCGTTTTCAATTTTTATTTCAGAGATCGGTTTATTTAATTCGGCGGAGGATTCTGAAAAATCAATCCGCGGAAGATCCCGAAGGTATTCATCCGGTGAAGGTATGGAGGACGAGACACCCCAGAGGTTAGTAAAAAAATCTTTAATTTCGTTTATGGTGGAGGATTCATCGCATGTGAGGACTCCATTTCCGTCTAGTACTCTATTTATGTTATCTCGTTTTTGATTGTTGCGCTCAAATGAAAAGAAGTCCTTTGTCAATGTTTCATCATTGACAAAGAAATTAATTTTGGATCAATAATAGCGCCTTTATTAATAGATTTCTCGTAGACATTGATGTTATTTTGAATTGTATCTATTTGTTTGTTTCGTTCGCTAGTTTCCGCTTGTCGTTGGAGGGAGATTAGACGTTGCACAGCAGTTTCATATTGACATTTCTCTTTTCGTGATTTTCCCGCTGAGTAATTGATAACTATATTTTTTAGCATTAATTTACCATTATCCCACCATTCTAAATAATTTACGTATTTACATTTGTCATACCTCCAGTTTTCCCATGCATGAGTCATTTCGTCAATAATATCATCGTTTTCCAAGGCGGAGTTATTAATTTTGTAGTACGAGGGGCCCCATTTTTTTGAATTATTTATATTAAGGGATAAAATTGGGCAGTTATTGTGGTCCGAAAAGAAAATCCGCACATGAACGTATTTCCATATAAGATTACTTATCGTTTTACTAATATAGATACGATCGATTCGTGAGGCATTTGTTTGCGTAATGCGGGAGTATTCTATTTTAAAGCGATGCAAACGTCGAAATGCATCAACCATGTGTTTTTCTTTATCCAATTTTATCCAGGAGCGTCTATCGATTTGCGAGCGTTTATCAAAGTTACGTTGAATATCAATTTCGTGTATTATCATATTAAAGTCGCCTAAAACAACGTATTTGGACCAATCGCCAGGATACATATTGTCATTTACTATATTAATTAATTCCGCTCTACGATTTCTATTTTTATTTCCGCAAGGAAGATAAATATTGAAAATATTAAGTTCAACGTTATTATTACGCAATATTAATTTATGAATCGTGTTCTCAACGTAGATTATGTGATTAACATGGAAATGACTAAGAATATGTTTTTTAAAGATAAAAGCAGTACCATGGGGACATCGATCGTTGGATGAATTAGAAATTAGCGTGTTAAAATGAACGGTATAATTTAGTTTGGGTTTCAAATTTAGTTATTATTGCGGCATTCACACGGGTGTGTTTCTTGTACACATAGAATGTCTATATTGTGTTGTATAATGTAGTTATGTATTTCGGTTACTTTACTGGAAATGCCATTAACGTTCAATGACGCTATATTGATTGGATATTGATTAAGTATGATACCACTATCTGTTATATTCGGATCCATTGGATTAGATGTTTATATGTAAATTGTGATATGTGTTGTATTTAATACAAATGATTTATTGTTCGTTGATTCTTCTTCTTTTTGTAGGAGATCCAGGATGTTGCAGAATTTTCTTCAATTGAGATACCGATCTTTGGATGTAAGGTGGGTCTGTTTCTAATTTGTTTGGCTGTGAAAAAATTCTTTTGTGATATTGGCGTATTACGTTAATTGCTGAATCCGGGGAATTATTTCTGGATGGGTCAGATGAAGATGGAGAACTAAAGATGCTCTTTGGGTATGATGATGGTGCCTCATCAGGAGTGGATTGATATGGAGCAGATTCGGGTGGTGGAATGGATGGAGGAGATGTCGTTAATGAAGGTGGGTGAATGTTCTGAGTTTCGGAGTTTCCGTTGTCCAATCCTTTATTTTCAGATGGGGTAGACGGATCATCTGACTGTTTATCTTCGATGGTGGTTGTGAGGGTGACGGGCGATTTCGGGGTGGAGTTGGCTGACAATCTTTGCTTTCGGCGAGGGGATCGTTTTGGGAGGACTAGGTTTGGGCCACAGGTGATGATTGTTGAATCTTGTGGTTCATAGCTGTCCGTTGTCGTTTCCTGTTGTTCGTCTTCCAAAGCACTAAACTTGTTTTTTGTTGGTGTGTTCGATTGAGGGCTATTTGATGGTGTTTTTTTGGGTTTGGCTGTAATTTTAGGAGTCAACCATTCTCCAAGGGTCATAGCGGTTTGAAAATTCGGGGTTGTATTTTCCGGTTGTATTACCGGGGTCCAGTTTCGTTTGGGTATTGAGGTGGGTGGGTTTGATTGGAAGGTTCTGCATCTTCTGGTTAGGTGCCCGTTGGTATTGCAGTGGGCACAGAATCCTTTCCTGGGGCATTTTTGCTGTAGGTGCCCTCGCTCTTTACAGTAACGGCACAGGGGTAGATGGGATTCCCCTGGGCGCGTTACTGTAACCCATTTACCTCCAACTTTCATCACTTTGGGGATGTTGTTCATATTGATGTGGGTTAATTTTATCGTGAGCCAACCGTTTTTGATTTGCGGAAAATTTCGATGGGTTCCAAAGTAAAATGAATGAATTTTACCCCATTTATACTTGGTGATTAATTGTTTAAGACGATTTTCCGTTATTATGCAGGGGACCGGGTATATTGTGACTATTTCGAGTGGGGGTGATGGGAACTTTGCTTCCACGCCCATGATGGTTCCAGCCGGCCCAGTAAATTTTAAATTCGCATCATTAATTCCTTGTATTATATTCTCCAGGTTTGGAGATTCTCCATCTTCCAAGATTTTGAGGGTGAGAAGGAATTCCGACTCCTTAAAGTTTTCTGTTATCACACCTTCTACGGAAGAAGCAAGATGATGTAGTGCTGCACCTTCAGAGAAAATTTCCATGAAGCTGGATACGCTAATTAGCTCCACGTTGCCAGTTAATTTAATTAAAACAGATCGCGACATTACAATGTCCAGTTCCGGTATGGCTTCCATTTTTCTTTCTTCGAGTTCAAATTTCTTTCTTCGAGTATTCAAAATATTGAGGTGTCAATGGGTTTTAAATGTGTTATGTCTATTGAAATATATGTGGTAACCTAAAAAGAGATCACCGTGTGAATGCCAAAGTATTTGCAGAAAAATGTAGCCGTATGGTGGAGCTAGTGAGTATGTGGTTGGAATAAATGAGATCACCGTGTGAAAGTCAAAGTATTTCACAAAAAAAGTAGCCGTATGTTGGAGCTAGTGAGTAATATGATGGAATGAAATGAGACCACGGTGAAAAAGCCAAAATATTTTATAGAAAAAAGTAGCCGTATGGTGGAGCTAGTGAGTAGGCAGTGTGTATTGTAGTGATATCAAAAAACAACAACCGCTAGATGGCGCTGTTGTATAAAAAATTTTGATAGAGCTTTGCGGGAATTTAGCTGCAAATTTAGGCCTAAAGGTGTTAAGTAATAATTACACTACGCTTAAGTAATTATCAGTGTTGCAAGTGAAAAAAATTTAATTAGAAAAAAAGAGAGAGAATGTTACAACACTATTAATTAGAGAAAAAAAGAAAAAAGGATTTATACACAGAAAGCACTAGAAAAAAGGGCTAAGTGGAAATAGGGACTCACCGATCTTCTATTTGTGGGTGGTTGAATAGAACAAGTATTTTTTTTTTTTTTGGGCGACTAAGTACACAATTACCAGTTTCCCGGCCGTACATAATAATAATACGAAACATTACATGTACATATATACATATTTACATTTAACATTTTACATCAATTTTACATATTATTTACATTTAACATTTGATCACATTTACACATTTTAACAAAATTTCCATTGCAGGAGAGAGGGATGAGTTTCTCAGCCAGCGAGTTCTGCAAAATACTTTCTTTTTGGTGAGTTTTTTGTTTGTTTTTTTTCCAATATATATATTTATATAAATATTGTAAAAGTAAAATAGTTAATTGCCTTGTTTTATAAATGTATAATAACAAAATAGTATAATTCGTACGTTTTCTTTGTAAGTGACCATTTTTTTAGACAGTTCTTTCGAGTTGAAGAACAACGGCTTTTAAAATACGTAATTGTGTTTTAGATCGTATAATTCGTAAGTATCCTCTGTTTGCCTTTCAATGTACATTCACGCCTTAATATATTTTTGATTTTTGTGTTTATAATCCAAAGCATTTTTCTCGTAAAATCATGGTTACATGTTTTTTCTTAATGATTTCGGATTTAAAAATATTTATTACTTTAGTTACAAATAGGTTAGGCGTTGCATTATTTATCGTTTGGTTATATAGTATTACTGACTTGGTAATCTGCGTATTCTGTTTACAAGCTTCGTTTGTTAATTTTTCTATGTCATTAATCATTATTTCCGTTAATTGGCATTCCGTAAGAATATGCCTTATATTATCTGTTTCGTTTCCGCAAAATTTACAATTTCTTATTAATACTTTTCCGTTCCGGTATTGCATTCCAATTTTGTCTCTATACCAATCGCCGAAATGATATGCGTTATGCGCTATTTTATAGTTTCTATCGCGTTCTAAATTAGTAAAGTGGGATTTGGTTCGTTTTTCACTTAGTGTAATTTGCGGCCATTTTATGATTTCACTATTTTCACATATTACTGTTGTTTGCGCTACATTTTTTAAAAGTTCTAGGTATATAGGCTTTAGTTTATTAGATTCCCATTGAAAATCTGTTCGACGCAGTTGGTATATTGTTTTGCGTATATCAGTAAAAAAGGCATTAGGTTCCGATGCATTTATTGCCGAATTCGTATAAAGCTTATTATTTATTACTTTTATCGTTGATCCCAGGTTATATCGAGTCCACTCTTGGGCTATTGTTTCGATTTTTTCTAATTTAGTTAAGTCATACAAACGGGTTGCTCGTACGGCCTTTAGTTTTAGATTTACGTTAGGGGCGAACAATCCTCCATCCTTAGGGTGCGCTATTAGTTTTTTCCTAGCTATGCGGTCTATCTTAAAAGGATACCATATGAATTTATATATATAGTTATTGATTTCGTTTATAAAATGTTTGGGAAATAGCATATGTCTTCCTATTGTGATTAGTTGCGGTATAAAGAGTGAGTTTATAATCATTATTCTACCTTTTAACGTTAATTTGCGTTTGAGATTTTTCCAATATAAAGTATTTATCACGCGTCGGGATTTTGCTATATTGTCTTGTATGCAGTCAATACTTAAGCTAAAATAAACGCCAAGTATTTTAATCTTTTCTTTAATGCAGTCACTTGGGAAGTCTTCGTTTAATATATTTTGAATTGATATATCGTTTGTAATAATTTGTGTTTTACTTGTGTTCATTATTTGGCCAGATGCTTTTTCGAATGTTTTTAATTCCCTTATTACCTCTTTTAGGGATTGCGCATTTGATATTATTATAGACAGATCGTCTGCATATTGTTCTAATTTTAACTCTATTTTATTTAGTTTAAATCCAGTTATATTTTTATTAATATTTATCTTTCTGTTTAATATTTCTACACCAATTAGGAATAACAACATGCTACATGGGCAGCCTTGTCGTATTCCTCTCGTTATTCTAATATTTTTTGTAAAAGCTCCGTTTAATTCTATTTTGCTTTGAATATTATTATATATTATCCTCAGCCAATTGATTAAGTATTTGGGTATGTTAAGTTTTGATAATATTTTGAATAGATATGAATAATTTACCCGGTCGAAAGCCTTTTCAAAATCGATTGCAATGATTGTTAGATTTTTATTGAATTGTTTCGCTGCGTCTATACATGCCTTTACGTTATATAGATTGTCGTTAATTGATCTTCCGCGTATTGCACACTTTTGGTCTCGGCTTATTATTTTGGGGATAACTATATTTAGACGGTTTGCTATTATTTTACTCAGTATTTTATAGTCCGTATTTAGTAGCGAAATAGGTCTCCAATTTCTTATGTCTATTTTGTCCCCTGTTTTTGTAGATTAATGTAATTATAGCGGTTCTCATGGTTTATGGCATAGTTCTTTTTAAGTAAATATTGTTATATAGCTCTTCCATGTCGTATTTAATATTGTCCCATAAAAGTCTATATATTTTTATAGTTAGGCCGTCACATCCTGGGGTAGGTACTATTAGTGTTCAATTCAATTAGGCAGTTGTAGATTTCTTTATGGGTTATTGGTCGGGACATTTCCTTTAGTTGGTATTGGTCAAATGTTAAGGGTTCTATAATTGATACGTATTCATCTATATCGTTTACATTTATTTCTTCATTTGTCCATAGGTCGCGATAAAAGTTCTCTATTTTTTTTTTTTTTTTTTTTTTTATTGGCATGACATATGTACACAATTACCGGAAAACCGGCCGAAAAATAACGATCGAGATATAATACAACAGTGATTACATGCACAAGAATAGCGATTTTACGCACAAGTCCATGGGAAACGCGACTCTGAAGAGGTGTTAATCAATATGCTGTGTTTTTCAAGGTGAATCAATGACGTACTGGAAAGAGAAGGTTTAAGAAACATCCCGCCAAACAGAAGACCTGCTATGATAATTTCAGGTTAGTAATTTTGTAGGCCAAAATGTGATTTCTGTCCTTAGATATCTTAAGCCCAATAGCTAATAAATACATTGCGCAATAAAAAGTAAAATTACATAAATACATAGTTACAAACATGTTTCATTCAAGTCCATTTTATAGTTTAATATGGGTTAAAATCAGAACGTAATCGTAAATTTTCATACACATATTTCATATCGTATTTTGACAGGAGTTGCCGAACATATAATTTTAGTTTTGTTTTAACCACCCACAAGGTTTTCCTTGCAAACTCTGTGTTATTCCACATATAAGAATTGCTACTGTCCAGTCTCCGTTTTTCCCGTAATACTTCTTGTTTTAGAAGCCCCAACAATTTAATGAGAAGAATCTCTTTTTTCTGTGGGACATCACTCAACATTGTACATAATTATACAATTATTTTTTGCATATTGCATTGTAGATATATCATTGGCGAATCGATATATGTTTTCTATAATTTTCTTTATCACATCGCAATACAGAAATAGATGCTTGAAATTGTCTTCATTGCTAAAGCAGAATTTACAATTACGGATATATATTTTATTACCCCAAACGTTAATTATGTTATGAGAGCGAAACCAGTCGCCATGAGGTATAATGCTGTGTGCTATCTTATATGACAAATCCCGTTCAAAATTGGAGAAAAATTGACGTAAAGACTTTCTCTGTAATGATATGTCTTTCCATTCGATTCTAAGATTATTAAATTCAATTACCGTGGAGTTATCATTTGTAGACAGAAGCAATTGATAAATATCTCGCAGACTTCGATTTTCCCAGTTAAATTCGTTGCGTTTTAATTGTAGAAAAACGTGACGAATACATCGGTAAATTGAATCGGGATAGGTTGTGTTCGGGAGACTGTTAGTATAAAGGAGATGTGGATTGATTAAAATCATGGTCGAACCTAAATTAAATCGAGCCCACTCGTGCCACACTTCGGATAGTACATGGATATTTTTAAGAGTAAAAAGACGGGTCGCTTTAAGAGCATCGAGTTTAATTTTTAAATCAGGAAATTGAAGCCCACCGTTCACGTAGGTAGCACATAACTTTCCACGTCGCATTAATTCGAATGCGGACGGGTACCATATAAACTTGTAAATGGCGGAATTTAGTTGGTTTAATAGACATTTTGGTATTGGCAATAGAGCACCAATAGAATTAACTATAGGTAAAACCAAGGTATTTAAAATTGCCTTTTTCCCGACAAGGGTCAACTGCCGTCGCTTATTAATGTTTAATACGTTTAGAACTTTGCTTTTGCATCGTTCCCAATTCTGATCTAGACAGCAATTGGAAAGATTAAAGAAAATACCGAGGATTTTAACAGTGGACACCAGGGGAGATTTGGGGACACACATATTCAAGTTCTCGCACCGAAGGTGGGTCATTGCTTATTATTTTGGTTTTCGTGAGATTTATTTTCTGATCAGAGACACGTTCATATTCTAATAATTCATGAAAAATAGGAGCGAGGGGAAGATTTGTGTCCGGAGAAAATAGTCAAATCGTCAGCGTATTGTTCGGTTTTTATTTCAACGTTATTTAAACGATATCCTATTATAGACTGGTTATTTTGAAGCTTACGCGTTAACACTTCCATGATAATGAGAAAAAGAACCTGCTGAGTGGACAACCCTG